>OX457088.1:41235849-41371614 GCA_949752835.1 Empis stercorea
TATTTGACCGACTAAAAAGTGTAAAATAAAAAAAAGAAATATTTAATAAATATTTCTTTTTTTTATTTAATAAATATTTCTTTTACATCTAATCATCTAATAAATATTTCTTTTTTTTATTTAATAAATATTTCTTTTTTTTATTTTACACTTTTTAGTCGGTCAAATATTTATTAATTTGACCGACTAAAAATATTTAAATACTTTGACAACTTGGGAACAACTTGGGTCGGTCAAATTATTTATTAAATATTTCTTTTTTTTATTTTACACTTTTTAGTCGGTCAAATATTTATTAATTTGACCGACTAAAAATATTTAAATACTTTGACAACTTGGGAATGATTTGTTTGAGCTCCTCATGGCCCACGATTTGGAATTCCACATGTGGCCGATGTTTTGGGCCTTCCATGGCCCCCGGGGCCACACATGTATTTTTGTATAATTGGCTCCACATGACCCGGGGTACTGCTCGGACTACTCTTCAAGACTTTTTATTTGATGCCCCACATGATTTTTTTATGATGGGCCCCCACATGACACAGGTTTTGGGCCCTAACATGAATTACGAAGCCCAACGGACTGCGCAACGAGATGTATTCTTCAATACCTTTTATTTGATACCTCTCATGTCTTTTTGCATTACGGGTCCCACAAGATCCAGAGTACCTCTCGAAGTACTCAACAAGATGTCCTCTTCAAGACCTTTTCATTTGATACCCCACATGATTTTTTGTATGATGGGGCCCCACATTAGCAAGTTTTGGGCCCGAGCTGACTCAAGGCACCCTCCGGATTACTGCCCATTTAGATGTACTGTTGGAGACCTTTCATTTGATACCCCACATGATTTTTGTATAATGGGGCCCAACATTGCCCCCGTTTTAGCCCCTACATAACTCACGGCGCCCCACGAAATACTCCCCATTGAGATGTACACTTCAAAACCTTTCATTTGATACCCCACATGATTTTTTGTATTACAGGGCCCAACATTGCCCCCGTTTTGGTCCCGACATGAACCACGACGCCCCCGGACTACCCTCCAATGTGCTCTACTCGTCAAGACCTTTCATTTGATACCCCACATGATTTTTTGTATTATAGGGCCCAACATTGCCCCCGTTTTGAGCCCGACATGACCCACGGTGCCCCCCGGGCTACCGCTCAATGAGATGTACTCGTCAAGACCTTTCATTTGATACCCCACATGATTTTTTGTATTATGGAGCCCCGCATTGCCCCGATTTGAGCCCGACATGACCCACGGCGCCCCCGGACTACAGTCCAATGAGATGTACTCGTCAAGACCTTTCATTTGATACCCCACACGGTTTTTTTTTACATTCAAAAATTAAACGGCCCTCCGAGCTCATCTTCCCCCTCATCAAAAAAGCCCCAAATTTATATGGTACCAAGCATTTGATGACACGAGCTCAGCTTCCAAAATTGAGCTCAATCGGTCAAGCCGTTTAAGAGTTATGGTCAGGTGAGGAGATACCGACATATATATATATATATATATATACCTATATCCTGGAAGTGTGAATTCATAAAAGGGAAAGTAAAAATAATATCCGGGTTCAATCCCCATCAGAGACAATATTTTTTTTTAATTATTTTTTTTAAAGGTTTTTTTTAATTAAGTAAAATCAAAAATCCTGTGAAACAAATAATAAGCACTCATTATATAAATTTTTTTGACAAATAATAATTTTCTGTAATATAAAATATGAAAAAATAAAAAAATTCACTACATTGAATTTTTCTATTCTTCTAAAAATGAATTTTTTCTTTATATAGCAAAATAAAAATTTTCAAAATTTTCAAAAAACGCTAAAAAGGAATATATATAAATAATTTTCTCACTGAAAGAGAGAGAAATGAAAAAATAATATTGTTTGTTAAAAGCGATACATGCGCCCTCTGATGCCCAAATATAACAATATTTTTTTTCAAATGATGATTTATCTAGTTATTTAAAATCAATGGTATTACAGAATAAAAGTATATGTATAGTTAAACAGTAGATTTAAAGTTAAAATTGTAACAATAAATAAAGTTTAAATAAAGAAATTTATACAAAAGGAAGCAAATTGGAAACTTTACTTAAATTATTATATCAAAAAGGTAAGTATCAAGGAATTATGTAATGTTAGAATATAACATATCTGTCTTGAACATGAGATAAGATATGATGAAAAATCACTGAGATGAACATGTTGAAGTACCAAATACGACAATTATCAAAATAAATATAAAATTTTACGATTTATTAGCTGACACCATTAACTATTAATGTGCTTATTTTCTGAGAGTCGTGTCGTATTTGACGGCAAATAAATATTTCGTTTGATACCGACTCTAAAAAGGTAATAAAATTCCTACTAGATGGCTATAATACTCATAGATTAGGGGTAGAGCTAGTGAATAACAAAATTAGCTTCTCCCCAAGATGATATTGTACCAGATTTGGTAAAGAACTTTATTTGAAAGTCGTCAAAAAAGATTAAATAAAAAAAATGCGGTTGAAGCAATTGTTGAAAAAACGGAACAAGTTGTTGTCTCATAAGAGTTCTATTTTTCTCAAATTATTATAAAATTCCCACTAGATGGCTATAATAGCAATATATTTAATATATAATATATTTTTGAAACTAGAGATGTTATTTCCGATAAAAAAGACTACATTTCCATTCATGTTTTTAACTCATATTTTATTTTAACATATATTCATATTGGAATAAAAAAAATATATAAATGTATAAGCTATAATAAATAATTAGGGTTTTATTTATTAGGAAAAGACATATTTATCTCACAATAATATAAATTCACAATAATATAATACTAATATACAGGGTGGGCCAACTTGGACTGACTGATTTAAAATATTTGTAGTATTTGAGATTTTAATTTTTTTAAATTTTTTTTTTCCATATTATAAAAAATTTTAAGAAATTTTGTAATGGCTTCATAGGGTCAAAATTATAGAATTTTATTATGTTTCCAACAACCTATTGTTACAACGCAAAGAAAATTTTCATTTAAATGGATATGTAAATGTAAAGTAAACAAGCAGAACTGTCGAATTTGAGGTACAGAGAATCCAAGAGCGTTGCATCAGCATCAATTACACTCCGTTAGATATACTGTTTGGTATGGAATTATTGGCAATAGAGTAATCGGTCCATATTTTTTTTAATCTGATTGACATTAACAAACCCGTTTCAGGGGCGGTATATCGAACCATGGTATAAATTTCTCTACGTCCGGCAGTAGTGAATAACCCTGACATAATTGTGGAAATATTTATTGTATTATAATACAAAAAAAAAATATTTTACTTTACGACTTTCTAATTTCGCAAGCAAAATTGCCTACGCCAAATGTTTCCTTTTTTGACATTTCAAAGCGTTTCATAACGACTAAGAGAATACTACTTTTTTCCATGTGTGTAATTTAATTTTATATAAGGGTGTAATTTAATTTTATATAATTTTATAATTTTATATAATTTTATATATTTTATATAAAATAAAAAAAAGAAATATTTAATAAATATTTGACCGACTAAAATAATTGATATTTGACCGACTAAAAAGTGTAAAATAAAAAAAAGAAATACATATGTTTAGACGTTTATATGGTTATCATTCATAAGGACAACGCTAATTTTTTTCATTATATTTGTATGAAAAAATTATGAAAAATATAAATAAAAAAAGTTTTTTAAAAATACTTTCCCTTAAAGAAATATTCAACTAAAAAGTAATAAACAAGCAAATAATACCACATCAATGTACTTTCCCGTTGAGTTTTAGCCACTGTCAGCAATAGTAAGGGAAAGTAGACCTTATCAGAATTAATGCCATTTATAAGGAGGTCTGCTTACCCTTACTATTGCTGACAGTGGCTAAAACTCAACGGGAAAGTACATTGATGTGGTATTATTTGCTTGTTTATTACTTTTTAGTTGAATATTTCTTTAAGGGAAAGTATTTTTAAAAAACTTTTTTTATTTATATTGTTCATAATTTTTTCATACAAATTTAATGAAAAAAATTAGCGTTGTCCTTATGAATGATAACCATATAAACATCTAAACATATGTATATATAAAGTTGAAATTAAATTATTTTTTTTAAAAATGCTTTAAAAAAAATAATTAAAAAAAAATTAATTTAAAAAAAAATATTGTCTCCGACGGTTATTTTTCAAAATGTAAACATATGAAAAAAATTGTCTTGTCTTTTGAGTGATGCATATTAATTATATATATACATAATCATATTACACACATATATAATAAATATATACATATTGTATTATGCGAATATGGAAAGAATCAGCCATGGTTGTAATATGACTATTCATAGACAGGCAGGACAAATTTTGCTTCGTATTTTTAATATAATTATATGTACAGTGTGTTCAACAAAAACGTGCGGCTAAAAAACCAATGAAAAATGCAAGAATTTTATTAAATCATATTTTTTTATTAAAGTATATATCAAAACAAATTGCGCATTTACATTAGTAGGGAGTCCAGTCACCATTGTTATTTATAATTGCTTGGCATCGTCTAGTAGTGCAACTTTCACTTAATTTTTGCACATATTCTAAACTTATCCAAAAGCATCCATAAACATGTACTTTTGCTGGATGTTTTACGGTGCGTTGTAGAAGTTTTTCATCTTTTTTTGTCCAGGCTTTCTTCCAATAATTATAAAAAAAAAATATGACTCATCTGTAAATATAATGTTGCTCCAATTCCGGTCTAAATTCTGCGTTTCCCAACTTTGCCTCTTTTCAATATGTTTTTGGTTCAGTACCGGTTTAGGTTTGGTACTCCTGTTTTTTATGCCAGATTCTGCCAAACGGCGTCGTATTGTGTTCATGGACACATTAATTCCTTTTCTGGATAATTTTGCTTTTGCGTTCCTCAGACTAATTGTGTGGTTTTTCCGAAACAATTCACAAATTACGTTATTGTCCTTACGGGATGTACTTGCTTTTATTCCTCTACCTGACAAATCATCGACATTACCGTAATCCTTATATCTCTTTATCCACTTTCTCACAAATGCCTCTGATGTTTTTAAATATTTTGCTGCCGACGTAATACTTATTTCCTGCCGTTTTGGGTGAGTTACTAAGAAAACACTTTCGAAACGCTTTTTAAAAACCGCACTCATTTTGTAATGATGTTATACCGCCGAAGTATGGAAATATATTGAGGAAATAAAAACAATGCGCGATCGGAAAATAAATGCAGAAAATAATTTGGCTACAAACATGTGTGTGTGAGTAAGGTAAAAGAAATTCACCACATGTGTTTGTTGAACACACTGTATATGGTTCAATTCCCATCAGGGACGATATTTTTTAAATTAATTTTTTTTACTTATTTTTTTTAAAGCATTTTTAAACAAATTAATTTAATTTTTAATTTTCAATTTTATATACATATATGTATACATATGTTTAAATGTTTATAATGTTATCAAATCATATATAAGACAAAACTAATTTTTTTCATATATTTGTATGAAAAAAATTATGAAAATTAACATTCGCGTTCAATCACCATCAGAGACAATATTTTTTTTAAATATTTTTTTTAAAGATTTTTCAAAAAATTAATTTGTTTAAATATAATAAAGTAAAATCAAAAATTCTGTAAAAAAATAATAAACATTCATTATAAAATTTCTTGACAAATATTAATTTTCACTAACATAAAATAATAATAAAAATTCTAAGGCCATAAAAACTTAAAAAATCAACAAAAAAGAAAAAACGCAAAAAAGGAGGAATATAATTTTTTTTCTTATTTTCTCATTGAAGAGAGAATTTATTTTGGTGCTCACTTATTTTCAATTTATTTTTCAAATTTCTGAAAATGGTGTATGTTGCGGCACCTGTTGTTGAAAGTATGCAGCGTCGGTGATTTATCTAGTTATTTAAAATCAATGGTAATAATAATTTTAATGAAAGACTTGTTCTATAGCGAAGCCGTTCATAACATTAGTCAGAATAATAATGACAATTGTTTGTTTACAATCATTGTCTTTTATACGCAAATTTGTTTATTTACAAACAAATTTGCGTAAAATTTACAAAAACAATCGCTTATTAATAATTATTTGGATTAATTTCCGTAATTTATTTTTAAATTAATTTTTATTAGACAAAAATGTCGATCAAGCATTTTTATTTTGACCGATTAATATAATTTTATTATTATATAATTTTTACTTTGACCGACATAATTATATAAATATTGTGTAATATTTATATAATAAATATTACACAATATTTATTTGAGTCCGTGAGACACAATTTTATGATTTTTTCTAAAATTAACCTTTAAAATTACTATTGTGTGTAATTTTACATACAACATTCCTCTCCTTTTAAGAAATATGAAGGAGTTGTTCTTTTAATCAATTGTCAACATTAATTATTTTAATCAATTGTCAACATTATTCTGATTGTTTCATTATTTTTCTGACATGACTTAATACTAATAGAAATATCATAATCTTTTTTTAAAACCCGAATTTTACACTCTTAACAATAATTTGTTAAGAAATTTCACCTATCTTTAAGATATTAGGCTCGGTCGTTTCCCTAAATAATTTTTTTTATATGTATTAATTTTTTCTACATTTTATACAATTTATGTCAATAATTTTCCAATACAATTTCAATAATTTTATACTTCATTTCAATAATTTTTCCTTTCAATTCATTTTACAGTAATTTTATAATTCATTTCAATAACTTTTTCAATTATTTGACAACATTTTTACATTTTTCAATTTAATAATTTTACATCTCAAGTCTACATTTCAATTTTAATTACAATTCATTTTAAATCTTAATTTTTAGCACATTTCCAACCAAATTGGAAGAAATGTGTATATTAGTTTCACTCTGTCTGTCAGTGTGTCTGTCCGTCCGTCCGTTTACACAAACTTCTACATCTCATCATATAGAGTTAAAAAATTTTGACCATAGATATAGAATAATAGTAGAACAAAATTTTCTTCTATCTCTTTTTCCCTCTGAGTTATTCCCCATAGCGAAAATAGCCCATATTGAACATCTAATAATTTTTAAACCAATAAAGATTTTTGAGGTCTGTAAAAGCTATAAGCTATGGAAAATCTTTTATATTAATTGTGAAATTAACAAATTTTTTAAAATTTAATTCTTTGTTGTATAAAATACCGTTATCTTCATACAACTTTGTTTAGCTTTTTTAACACTATTGGAAGTACAGTTAACGGCATCGTATTCTACTCTTAACTAGCTTTCCAACGAGTAATCACACTTTTTGGTGCACATTTACTATATTAAATTACAACTTTTTACTTGTATTTTACTGCCCACTAGTGACAAAAAATCAGATTATGAGAATGTCTGATTTATTTTAGTTTATATTAGCTTTCCAGCGCTTGCTTTCCCTACATTTTTGGTAAAGATTCAATTTTTTTAAAAACAATATAATTATGTTTCCCCCTCTAGTGGTAGAATTTAAACTTATTACAACTGTGGTTTTATATTACTACTTACTACCTTTCAGATGTAACATTAAACCTAATTTTTGGGGCTTATTGACAATTGAAAATCACATTTTAAAAATTCAGATTTTATATATTTTAGTATTCAGCGCCTCTAGCGGTAGAAATTTGATATACGGTTAGTGGCATCGTATTCTACTCTTAAATACATTTCCAACGAATGGTCAAACATCTTTTTGGTGCACATTTACTATATACAATTACATTTTTATTCGAAAAAAGATGTTTTGGAAAAATACAAAAAGCGCCGCCTACCGGCCGAATTTAAAAATTATATCAATTTAGCTAATAAAGTGAGTTGGTGAGTTGATTTCACTTTACTCACTGATTCTACTCACTTGAAAAAAAAGCGATTTAGCTAAAAAAGTGAGTTCGACTAACTTCGAAAAAAATTCGAAATCATTTTTGAAGTAAAGTGTAAAAATAATCATGTTTTTTTAGTTTTTTCTTGCCACCGACATACAGAACAAACATGAAATACGTTGTTTGTCAAAATTTCATTTTTTTTCTTGAAATTGCGCTTTCCTTTCTTGAATTTACGGAGAAATACAGTTGCTCACAAAAGTATCCGGCCACTTCTTTTATTCAGTAGAATTAATCTTGGACGTTAAGTTTTAAATATCACAAAACAAATAATTATTATTTTTTAACATTATTTAGTCTTGTAATTTATAATCCAATCATAGAAATATCAAAATTAAATATACTTCAGAAAAAATCGACAACCAAACAATTAAGTACATAATTCGGAAATGCAATTTTTCTCGAATGACGCACTATTTGGAAACTATTTGGTAACTAAACTTACTTTGGGGAAGTCCTCCGTATACATACACACTTAGTGGCCGACTTTAGTGTCAATTGTTTTATGAGTTCGGACAGCTATGTAAGTTTTTCTGATAATTAATTCATTTTTCTAATATGTTTTTCTAGTATTATAAAGTGCATTAGTAAAGGCTTTTTATAGCCAATATTAAAAAAAATACTTAATTGAAAATGAAGTGAAAAACATTAAATATTTTGAACCAATTAGGGTGGCAGGATACTTTTGTGAGCAACTGTATATATAAATATTTAAATAATGTTTTTTTTTTTTAATTTCATTGATTTATAAAATACAAATTAATTTTATTAAAAATATGGAAAATTACAATTAAATTAACATTATAAAGAATATAAAAAGAATAGTAGCACTATTGAATTATATATCTAATGCCGGAATCTAAAACGAAATAAATGTAATTTTACATATAGAAAGTGTTTTTTTAAATAATATATTTATTCCTAATGAATTCTGCAAACAGCTAGCCAGAAATATATAAATTGTTCCACTTGGAAATTTTCCCTCCATGTTTTCTTTAATTATTTCTAATAAAAGAAGCTTTTGATGTTTAGTTATTTTGGTTGACTAAAATAAAAAATGTTTTTATTAATTAAACTTATCTTTAAACTTATTAAAGAAATTGAACAAGCACAATTTATCTGTATTTGCACAAATAATTTGATTATTGTCCAAAATAAATAAGCAAAATAAATAAAAAATATTTTTAAATTTTACCATTTTCAAATAATAACTACAAATTCACTTTTCACTATTAAAATATATGGTGAGTAAAATGACAGCTCCATCTCACTCATCTCACTTGTCATTTCATTAGCTAAATCGCTTTTAGCTACTCACTCACTCACTCACTACTCACTTTGTTAGCTAAATCTCGGTACTGATTCTTTATAAATCAGGCTTTCCATCGGTTGGTCTATCATATATCTGAGTGTACATTAACCATGTGAAATAACTGGTTTTTATTGTTTACATCGGACGGACAGAAGCGTTAGCATAAGGGATTTTTTTTAAACCCTAAAAATAACTAGAGTCTCTGAAGAAATTGTATCCGTATCTCCCCTCCCCTTTCTGTTGTGGCCCGTCGAAAATCAAAAAATTATATTTTTAATTTACTTGTAAAATTATAACTGCACAATATTTTTAAAAACAAATATTGAGAAAACTTTCGAAAATCGTATTTCTTTAAAGTGCATTATAAGAAAGTGCAGAAATTATAATCATTTGCCAGACTTATAATTAATCAAAATGCTTAATCATGTATAATTTTGCAAAAAACGAACATTTTGCATATTTTTAGGAGCTATATAAATAGAATATTGGATATTATTTCATATCACATTATGTTCAATTATAAGTAAAATTACAGAAAACTTAAATGATAAGTTTATATATATTTTCCTGGAATAATAACATTGGAAGGAAAAAAATTAATAAAATCGAACAGAAATAAAACTTTACTGTCTCATTGGTCAAAACTCTAAGCTACACATCATTAACAAACTATTAGTATATGTAAAACCAAAACTTAAAACCCGCCTGGCTCTATGGCATCCAGCTCTGGGGATGTGCCAGTCAGTGTCATATAGACAAGATACAGAGGTTCCAGAACAAAGTTTTAAGGAACATGATTAAAGCTCCGTGGAACATCCGAAACAGCGACCTGCATAGGGATCTAGGAATCAACATGGTTAAAGATGAAATAAAAAGATTTGCGTTGAAACATCACTCTACACTATCAGTTCATATGAACGAAGAAGCGAAGAATCTAGCAAACAATGAAAATGAAGTGAGAAGGCTGAAACGAAAAAAACCACATGATCTCATATAAACACTAAACAGAGTTCTTTATAAACATCAAGGGTGTCTAAAAGATAAAACAAATATAGCTTTAAGATCTCAATTGCAAACTTATGGTTGGCTTAATAGACCAGTTTAAGTAATATCCATAGAATATACCTATAATAAATAAAAAAAAAAAATCTTTTTTCGAATAAAAATGTAATTTTATATAAGTGGTCTTCACGACCTAAATATTTTTTCTTGATATTTTGATTTTTTTTTTTAAATTACGTGAACACCTGTTTTTGGTGCCTGAGATATTTTGATATTTTTTTTTTACATTTTATGTCTGGCAGTACTGAATATTTCATGTTTTTACGTTTATTTTACATATTTATATAATCTGGTAGCATTGAAATAATTTAAACAAATATTGTTAAAAATTAGAATTGGCAAAATTTAAGGAAAAATAAGTAAATATGTAATAATACTAATTTTAAACTACAATACTAATTTTAATAAACAATAATCCCCGTCAATACAACACAAAATAAAATTTAAAATTTCAAAACAGAAAATTTCTGACAGTAGTATTTTGACATATATATCAAAATATCAAAATATCAAAAAATACATGCCCAGCGGCATGTATTTTTTGATATTTTTTTTGACACTATCGTGATATTTTAATATTTTTTTCAACCAATCAAAACTCGTTATTTCGTAATATATCAAAATATCAAGAAAAAATATTTAGGTCGTGAAGATCACTATAGTAAATGTGCACCAAAAATAAAGTTGGAAAGGTATTTAAGAGTAGAATACGATGCCACTAACCGTATATCAAAGGCGCTGAATACTAAAATATATAAAATCTGAATTTTTAAAATGTGATTTTCAATAGTCAATAAGCCCCAAAAATTAGATTTAATGTTGAATCTGAAAGGTAGGAAGTAGTAGTATAAAACCACAGTTGTTATAATTTTAATTTCAACCACTAGAGGGCGAAACATATAATTATATTGTTTCAAAAAAATGTTATTGAACTTGGTGAATCTTTACCAAAAATGAAGGGAAACCTAGCGCAGGAAAGCTAATTTATACTAAGATAAATAGGCCGCGTTCATAAATGCAGTATAATCGCAGTACTGCAATGTATTAATACTTTTTACTCGTATTTTTACTATCGAGACAGTGAAAAGTTAATAAATTTAGCTTAACCAATGCTCCTTATGTGGACTGGTTGCTGTCTCGTTGATTAAACTACCATAAAAACGACTAAAAACATTGCAGTACTGGATGGCTACTATGTAATGCGGTTCGAATAAAATTTTATTCGTAAACTAACAATTCGTACTATGTAATCCGAATTTCGGAAATTTTGATATCCGTAAATTAAATTTCAGTGATGCCAATTTATATATAGTTTTCGTTTCGAAAATTCGGACATTTTGCTACCATTTCAATTGTGAAAATTAATTCGATTGGACGCTTTTTTAAAACTGTAAGTATTTCCTATATTAATTGTGGATATTATATATGTGCATATTAAATAAATAAATCAATAAAAATTAATAAAATATATTATATACAAAAATTAATTATTATGGGAAAATATATTGTTTTTTATAGGGAAAAACAAAAAAATTCAAATACAAAGCAGAGGCAGTTTGAAATAATGGTGGAATTTATGTAAAAACATAATGATTTGGCAAAAGGAATGCTCAAAAGTAGTGAAGGCCGAAATAAGTCAAATAATTTATGGAAAAATTTAGCGGATATGTTAAATTGTGCCGTTTGAATTATTTCCAATTACCTGGATTTCAGAGGTAAAAATAAATTTTGAAAAAAAACGCGCAGACAATGTAATAATAATTCGAAGAAAAACCTATAATGATCTATTTTTATTTATCAAACATGAAATTAAAAATAACAAAATTATAATTACAAACTATTTTTTATTTCATCTCTTATTCTCTTAGCAATATTTGTTATATTATTAGTTTCTAGTTCACATTAAAATTATTAAAACGATCATAATCTTCATCTGTGGTTCGGTGTATAATAATTCATTGCTTAAATCCATTTTAAATTTAAGGCAAATGTTGTGTGTAAAGCGCAGAAAACATTTAAAAATTTACCAGCTTTTGCCGGAGTATAGTGGAGTTCTCTAGCTGCTAGTAAGCAACGAAATTCTTTTGAGAGCCGGAAATTCTTTTATAAAACTAAAATAAAAATAAATTGTATTTTGAACTGAAATAAATGTAATAAAATTTAAATTTTACCTCTTGGTTTCTAATTCCATATCTGAATTATCTCAAATCCTTGTTCTAATAATTTGTTCATTTCCATTTTCTTCATCAAACCACAATGTTACGATATCCATAATTTATTTAAATTTACAAAATTGTTTATAAAAAATCACTAAACACCACAAATCGTTTTTGTTTTTTGAAACTGTGACAGTTGACAAAAATTTCAAAGGACGTGAAATTAACAAATTTTCAATAATAAATGGCAGCACTTGTTCGATCCGAATATTTTACATGGTACCAATGTTCCGTATAATCGAATATCATATTCGAAAATATTTTCGGTTCGAACCGAACTACATAGTAGCCATCCTGAGCTACATAAGTTACATTAATAGATTTGATTATATAAAAAAATAAGTTGATTTAGTATTAAAGATTTAAATATTTAAAGATTTATCAACAGAAAAAGACCAACCAACAACAATTGATTCTAAAGCACAAATTGAAGGTGCCGGTGATGCATATAAAAATTTTTCTAACTATATATAAACATTTTTTATATCAAAAATAATTATATATATATAATTAACTTTTTTTCTCATATATATATATTTATATTTGTTTATTTGTGTTTTTTTAACACCCTGTATTTCCCAAACTGCTTATTATGGAAGGCTTAAATTTATGTGCCAAAGAGAAATCTAAAAAATAACTAGAGTCTCTGAACAAATTGAATCCGTATCTCCCCTCCCCTTTCCGTTGTGGCCCTTCAAAAATCAAAAAATTACATTTTTAATTTACTTGTAAAATTATAACTACACAATATTTTTAAAAACAAATATTGAGAAAACTTTCGGAAATCATATTTCTTTAAAGTGCATTAATTAATAAATTATAATCATTTGCCTCACACTTATAATTAATCAAAATGCTTAATCATGTAAAATTTTGCAAAAAACGAACATTTTGCATATTTTTAGGAGCTATATAAATGGAATATTGGATATTATTTCATATCACATTATGTTAAATTAAAAGCAAAGTTACAGAAAACTTAAATGATAAATTTACATATATTTTCCTGGAATAATAACCATGGAAAGAAAAAAAATTAGTAAAATCGAACAGGGTGCACATTTCTTACCACATTTGTCTAGTGTCATACCCAGGTATTTGACTGTTTTTTCTTGTGGTGTTATTTTGCCGTTCAGTAATATTGGTGGGTTATGTTCTATGCGTTTGTAATTTTACATACTATGAACTGACTTCATTTCGTTTAATTTCAGCTTCCATTTCTCCGTCCATTCTTGTATTTTGTTGTTAGCTATTTGTAGTTTATTTGTGGCTGTATTTATGTTTTCATCTGTTGCTAATAGTGCCGTATCATCCGCGAAGGTAGCTATATTTACTTCTTCTAGTGATGGTAGATCGTAGGTGTAAAGTAAGTATAAGAATGGTCCTAAGATACTTCCTTGAGGGACACCTGCCTTGATTTCCTTTAATTTTGAATATTGATCTTCATGTTTCACTCTGAAAATTCTATCTTTTAGGTATGATTCTATGAATTCTACGTACGAGGACGGTAGTATATTTTTTATCTTTATTATTAATCCTTGGTGCCAGACCCTGTCGAAGGCCTGTGCCACGTCCAAGAAAACCGCTGAACATATTTTTTTTTCTTCCAACGCATGTTCGATTATATCTGTAATGCGGTGAATTTGTTCTATGGTTGAATGGCTTGTTCTGAATCCAAACTGATAATTAGGTATAATTGCGTTACTTTCTATGATAATTTTTAGATTTTTTAAAAATAATTTTTCGACCAGCTTAGATAATATCGGTTATAGTGAGATCAGTCTGTATGACTTAGTTTCATTAGGTGTTTTGCCAGGTTTTAATAGCATTATCATTTCGGCCACCTTCCATATCGCTGGCATATGTTTTAGCCCAAAGCAAGCGTTAATTAAATTTGTTAACATGATTATACCTTTTTTTGGCAGCTGTATAAGTATTTCAGCAGTGATGAGGTCGTGGCCAGGTGCTTTTTTTTTCTTGAAACCCTTCTTTATTTCAGCCAAGACCATCCGTGGTGATACATGAGGTATATCTTGATTTGTGTGTTGTTCCAAAATCGTGTTAGTGTTATTTTGATTAGTACTTTGTATATCATGTGGTTTAAAAACTTCTTCTAAGTATTCTGCGAACTCCTGAGTTTTCTCCTCATTACTAATTGCCCATGTACCAATTTTGGTTCTTAATGGAGGAATGTGAACCATTGGTCTCTTAATATTTTTTGTGACTTTCCATAAGGAATAATCACTTTTTTCGTCCGGTGTTAGGTTGTTCAAGTATGTTTCCATGTTAGAGTTTTCAAATTTCTGTATTTCCCTTTTGAGATGTTGTGTTATCCTGTTTAAGATGTTTTTATCCTCTGGGTATCTTGATCTTTGCCACCTTCTCCTTGCTCTTCTTTTTTCATCTATTTCAATTTTAATTTCGTGTGGATATTTGTTCGAAGTTGTTTTAACCTCAGGATATTTAGTATTGAACCATGCTGCTGCTTGTATTAATTTAGTAAATTTCTCTGTTTCCTCCTCTAGTTTCTGGACTGTTCTCAATTTGATTTTTAGATTTATCGAGTTTTCCAGATCAGCTTTAAAGCTCTTCCAATCCGTTGTTGAGTTAGACAATACTGGTTTAGGTTATTTTAACATAGTTTTTTCATTAACGTTAATAATTACGGCAGAGTGATCCGAGTTTAAGTCATAATTGTCTTCTATACTAATGAAATCAGTAGCCACTTTCCTAGATATAAAAAAGTCCAATACGTCTGGTAACTTGTTCCTATCTGCAGGCCAATAAGTCGGTTTGCCGGATGAATATGTATTACAGCCATAATCTTTGATAGCAGCTTCAAGCTCTCTTCCTTTTGTTGTGGATAATCTTGAGCCCCAATTTACATGTTTAGCATTCAGATCACCTCCAACTATGAATCTATCGCCAAGTTTGTGAAGTATATTAAAGTAATCAGCTTTTTTTAAATTATATCTAGGAGGAATATAAACTGCTCCTATTGAGAGTTTTAGCTTTGTTGTTTTCACTACAATTATAGTAAGTTGACATTCAGGATTTTGTATACCGATTTCCACATGATAATTTAGTTTTTCTTTGATTAGCACCGCACTACCACCCTTCGCCTGGTTAGCCGGATGTATTGTATGGTGAGTATTATATTTTTTTATTTTCAGGAACATTTGATCAGTAACATGAGTTTCTGTTAGAAGACATATGTCTATATTTTGTGTGTTAAGGAATATTTCCAATTCATGTGTCTTGTTTTTAATTCCGTTGGCGTTCCACGTAGCTATTCTAAGATTTTGACGTGTCATACGTACTAGGAAGATTTATTTCTATTCTATCCAATCTATGATTTAATGTACTAATTAATTCAAAGATATTTGTTAGTATTGCTGATTATTATTATTATTTACCATATCTTGGTTTGATTTCGCACTCGCTACTTGGGCAAAAGATACTTCTTTATTGACTTTCATATTTTTAAAATTATTGATATTACTCTTATCTTTCACAATAGCACTTGGGGCATTTTTAGCTTTTGTTTGCATATTTCTTCTTGTTTGTAATTCTTTGGCAATTACACAACCCCTATAATTTGCAGGATGAGCTTCCGCACAATTAGAATTTAAATTTAGTATACAAAATAGTTAGGAACATTCTTTTATATGTAGATAAGTGACGAATGTAACTAAAAACAAAGAAATTAATTAAAGCCAAAACAAAGAAATTAAATATAAAATATAAATTTAGTAATAAAAAAAAATCGTAACAAAAATGAATTACTAATAAAAAATTCGAATTAAAATTAATAAACTAACCAAAAATAAAATAAAACAAATAAATAAAAATAAACAAAAACAATAATAAAAAAAAATAAAAAACAAAATATATAATAACTAATTTAGAATAAAAATACATGCTCACATAATTAAACCAACGACCATCAAAAAATAATCAAGTTTGTATATCATGTGGCTTCAGTAATTGTTCAATTTGAGTAGAATTAAACTCAAAAAGCCATAGTTAATATTTGTTTAAGAAATTTTGATTCTATTCTTTCACATCGATAAACATTAGGTAATTTATTATTGTAATATTATATTAAAACTGTTAAGCCGTTTAGACGTTATTTTTTTCGCTCAGTAATTTTTTATTTAATTTTATTTTAATTTAATAAATTCAGATTCCAAATTTATTTAATTTTCAAATTAATTAGTTTTGTTTAGTTAATATTAATATTATTATAAACTTTAGATACAAGGAAACAATTTTTTAGTGATATTTATAAAATAAATATAGTGATAAAATTAATGAACTTTGAACTTTTTATTAATTTTGTGACCACTAAAACTGTGTTTTTTTTCCTTAAATTTAACTGAATAAAATATTGATCTTATTTGGATATTTTAATTATTTTAATTATTTAGATCAATCGAAATTTTCATTATTGCAAATGAATTAGATAGTTTTTTCAATCTATTTAAAAAAAAAAGGAGAAAAAAAAATTGATTATTAAAGAAAAATTCTAACGTCTGCTGAAAAGGAAAAAAAGTAAAATCAAAGACAAAAAAAAAAAAAATAATAAAGTCAATACAACACATAAAATAGAGCTGTAATAAATTAAAGAAAAAAAAAGATCTAATTGGAAATAATGAAAGTAAGATAAAGTAAAATGATTTAATTTAAAGAATGTGATCTTATTTGGAAACTATTTTTAATCGTCTAGTCTAGAACAATCGGAATTATTGAAAATAATTTAGATAGTACATATTTCAATCTATTTAGAAAATAGAAATTATTTATTAAAGAACAAAAAAAAAATCTAACTGGGCTGTTGTTATAATAAAACCACAAGAAATAAGTCAATACACACAAAATAATAGTTCGCGCTCGCGCTATTTTCTTCATCTATTTAATTTTTTTTTTGTTTTTTTTTTTTTTATTCATTTCGTTTTTCTCTACTAATTGAATATTTTAATTTTGAATTATACTTTTTGAATTTTTGAACTATATTTATATAAATAAGCAGAAGCAACACAATTAACTACTCGTACAAATTTATGCAAAAATTTATAAACTTATATGATTAATTGGTGAAGTGTTCGAAAGCATATTTTAAAACTCCAGGAACAAGAGCCATTGATATTTATTCAAGAAATCAGGTATTTACTTGTAATGTAAGTAAACGAAAATTCCAGAAAATTTAGCAGGAGTGAACATTTTGGCGGCAATTAATAAATAAATCACAACCTTATAAACATATAAATTTTTTTATTATCACACTCGTTTCATTCCTAAAATATTCCAAATTCTAAATACCAAAATAGTGTTACCAGTTACCACAAAAAAATCACCCTATAAGAAAATAACGAAGCAAAGTCATAATTAAATCACAAGTAAACCATAGTCAAAAATATATCACTGACATAATTGTAACTTTTTTATAATGGGATCACCGGCTACCTCTGATGATATAAACGCTCTTATGATTCTAGTGAAAGAACAAATGCAAAGCTTGAGGAGTGATTTTGCGGATATTAATACAGAATTGAAGGAAGTTAATAAAAACTTGAAAAATAACGTGGAAGAACTTACTAAGAAAATAAATATTAATAGTGAAGAAGTGAAATTGATAAATAATAAAGTTGAGAAACTAGAGGAAAAAGTGGAGAGTCAAGAAAAAATAATAGCTAGTCTAGTCGAAAAGATAGAAATAAGGGATAGAAAAAATAACTAATTGATTTTCAATTTTCATGAATCTGAAACCGACATCAAACAATTATGTATATGATATTGTTCTGGGATTTATATCTAATAGAGTTGGTGTAAGTACAACGATATCGGACATTAATTTCATAAAGAGAGTAGGTAAACCTAATCCTGAGAATCCATCTAAGAGACCAATTCTAATTAGTTTCGTCTCGTTTGCCAAAAAATTGTCTGTGTTGAAAAATAAAAGCAGGTTAGATAACACAAACTGGTATATTAAGAGCGATTATTCATTAAAACAGCGAGATTTCCGTTCCAAACAAATCCAAACAGTTAAGTTTCTAGAAAGCCAAGGCAACAAGCTGTAATAAAAAACAATAAATTATTGGTTGATGACGAAATCAGCAATTAGAAAATAATACTGAAAATAAGGAAAGTGGAAAAAGAGTAAGATCTCCAACTGAAATTACTGAAGAAGAAAATAATAAGCTTCCAAAGAACAATTCGACCAAATATAGATCCAACAGTATTAACAGAGCTAGAAAAATTTCAATTGGCTCTAAAATCAAAGCTGTTGTGACAAAAGCTGCTGAAAAAAACGTATTAGTTGAAGCTTTATAACTTAATAAAAAGTAACCGGTTGATACTCAAGGCACGAACCTAGCTATTCTAAAGGACTAAGATTTTTGACTAAACGTAAATATTTAAAATTAAATAAAAATGAGGACGGCAACGGGAAACCGCCTCATGTTTAAATTCCCTAGTAATTATTCATCAGTTTCAACGATGTTGTAACCGGACAAATTAAAAATAAAATAATAAATAAAAACAGCGCAATAGTAAATAATAATTTCCAAAGCTGTGTAAATAGTAGTAAAAACATCAATGGTAAAGCAAATGAAAAAGTTCTCAAAATTGCCACATGGAACGTAAGAAGTTTGCTACAAGAGGGAAAATTAACAGAATTAGAAATTGAAAAATATAATCTAAAAATTGATGTAGTTGGCATTAGCGAAACTCATTGGAAAGGTAATGGCGAAATCGATACGGAATCCAATTATTTTATATATTCGGGCTCAAATGAAGAACATAGAAAAGGAGTAGGTTTAATGATATCGAAAGAGTTAAAACCACATATTACCACCGTTGTAAAAAAATCAGACCGCATCATTCTAATTCAATTTAAAGGAAAATCAAACTACACAAATATTATACAAGTTTATGCACCAACAGCCAGTTCTGATGATAACGAATGTGAAGAATTTTACTGTGAAATCGAGGAACTTTTGAAATCTATAAAAAAAGAAGATGCTACTATTATAATGGGCGATTTCAATGCTAAAGTTGGGGCTCAAGCAGTAGAAGGAGTAACAGGCAGTTTTGGACTGGGAAACAAAAACTTAAGAGGACAAAGATTAATTGAATTTTGCATCGACAACAATTTAGTCGTCACGTCACTAACACTGTTTAAAATGCCAAAACGTAGACTTTACACGTGGACATCTCCTAGAAATAACGAAAACCTAATTATTAAAAACCAAATAGATTATATATTAATTAATGCACGCTTTAGAAATGCCATTAAAGTAACGAAAACTTACCCAAGTGCACCCAAGTGCCAATATAAATTCTGATCATATACTGTTGGCAACAAAATTCAAGATCACAATGAAAAAAATGGGTAAGAAAAACAATACTAACCATATTAATAATTTGTCATTTCTAGACGAAACTAATACAAAAGAAGAGTTTAAAACAAAGCTAAACACTAAGTTAAATAATAATAAGATGGTTATACAAAATCTAGATGGCAGCAATCTGAAATGGAAGGCTCTTAAACAACAAATTAATGACGTCAGTAAAGATGTAGAGAACAGTAATAACACAAATATCTAAAAACAAGCTTGGATGACTAATGAGATTCTAGTGTTGATGTACCTTCGCAGTAAAGCTAAAACATCGAATACACAATTATATAATAATCTAAATAAAGAAATTAAAAAGAAAATAAAAGAAGCAAAGTCAAAGTACTGGAACAAACAATGTGACGAAATACAAGATCTGGAAAAAGCACATAACCACTACAAAATGCATAAAAGGATAAAACAAATAACAGGCAAGCAGCAAAGGAAACGTAGTAGTATTTTAAAAGATAAAAATAACAACATAATAATGTATCCAGAAAAAAGACTAGAAAGATCGAAGGAGTATGTATTAGAATTGTTCGATGACGTAAGAAATCCGGTAGCTACACAACAAACGTATGATGGTCCAGCAATACTGAAAGAAGAAGTAGAATTGGCAATAAAAAAATCGAAAGATCGTTTGGCTACTGGTCCAGATGTAATACCAAACGAAGTTCTAAAACTACTAGATGAAAACGGCATAGAATTATTAACAGAAATCTACAACAAAATGTATAATACAGGAGAGATACCAGAGGAATGGCTGAGATCCACGTTTATTGTATTACCAAAAAAGACCAACGCTAATAAATGTAGTGATTATCGTACAATTAGTCTAATGAGCCACACTCTGAAAATATTTCTTAAAGTACTCCATAATCGTTTATACAAAAAACTGGAAATCGACATAAGCAACACACAATTTGGCTTTAGAAACTCTATGGGTACGCGTGATGCACTGTTTCCGTTTAACACCGTTATTCAGAGATGCAGAGAGAGGAATGCTGATGTTCATGCGTGCTTCATAGACTATGAAAAACCCTCCAATAAAATCAACCATGTAAAAATGATAGAGATATTAAAAAGCAAAAGCATAGACAGCAAAGACATTATATTTATCGAAAATTTATATTGGAACCAGGTTGCAACAGTAAAAACATCAGATGGAAGTACAGACGAAATGACGATCAAACGCGGAGTAAGACAAGGCTGCATCCTCTCACCTCTTCTATTTAATACGTATTCCGAACAGATATTCATTGAAGCCTTAGGTGACAAGGATCTAGGAATAAAAATAAACGGAGAAGTACTAAACAACATTAGATTCGCCGATGATGCTGCACTCTTAGCGGATAGTGCGGAAAATCTACAAACAATTTTGACAGCTCTTGCTAATTGTGGGAAAAAATACGGACTTCAAATAAATATTGATAAAACAAAGTATTTGATATTTAGTAAAAACACGACGATCATAAATCCAATAACTATAAAAGTGGACAACATAGATATTGAGAGAGTAGAAAAATTCAAATACTTAGGCACGTGGATAGAGAGTTCAGCATCAAATGTCACTGAAATAAGATCAAGAATTGAACAAGCAAGGTCGGCTTTTAGGAGTATGTATAAATTGTTTAAAGGTAATATAAACTTGGAACTAAAAAAAAACTATTAAAATGCTACCAATTTTACTATACGGAGTCGAAACCTGGACAATTAATAAAATCGTGCAAAAAAAAGTCGAAGCGTTCGAAATGTGGGTTTATAGACAAATCCTAAAAGTAAACTGGAGTGATCATGTAACTAACATTGAAATACTAAGACGTATGAACACCGATAAATACATGGTAAAAACAATTAAAATTCGGAAATAAAGCTATTTGGGTCACATTCTACGTAATGATAAATACTCTACTGAAATTAGTGCTTTAAGGAAAAATCATGGGTCAGCGTAGCAGAGGCAGGAGAAGTACATCATGGTTAAGCAACCTAGTAGAGTGGTTCAATATCTCATCAACGACCGAATTGTTCAGGCTAGCTGTAGACAAAAATAAAATAAAACTGATGATATCTAACATCCGTAACGGATAGGAACAAAAAGAAGAAGAATTATAAAGGCGAGGTGCAACAATCTTATAAAAGTGACAGAAGAGCATTTTACGAAATTTGGGAACCATAACAAAGTTACTTGTATTAATTCGTAAATTATAATTACCATCGATTCTAGAATTATTATATCACGACTCATTAAAAAACAATTTTAAAACCCTGAAATAATATAGGTGCCTTAAAGGAAGAATTCCAAGGGTCCTAAAAAGATCAAAACTAGGAGGCAAACGATTCACCTTCAACATCGCACGAATAGCATGTTTTTGCTTAATTAATAAGTGTTCAATTTTATTGAAATTTGCACCACCCCAGCAACCTATGCCGTATTGAATCTTAGATTTAAATAGGCCATTATAAACAAGCTTTTATATACACAAAGGGCAGTATAGGCTTAGATGATATATTTGACGAGCTACTATATTATAATATTTTTTTAAGTATTCAGTATGATCTTTCCAGTTTAGCTTAACATCCATAAATACATCAAGGTACTTAAAACTATCAACACGTTCAATTTGAAAACAATCGGTGACATTTTACATTTTCATCAAAAATTTGATGAGACCTACTATGTTCACAAAAGTTAGATAAACGATATTTTAAACAATAAGGAGAATGATACTCAAGAGACATACTATTACAAACAGTATCCGATATATTAAATAACATGTATTTTGTTTTGTCACTAATAGTTAATCTATGAAAATTGAACCAACACCTAAGGATTTCCAGATCATGGTTTATGTTTGCAATTAAAATAAATTAAAATGAATCACTTTCATAAGAAAAGAAATGTGTAAATTTCACTGCATAACTTTATCAATACATCTTCTGTTGAACTAACACATTTAAACCCAAATTGAAAATTACTAAAAAAGCCAGTTTTGTCAAAAAATGATAAAATTCTGGTCTTCAAACCTTTTTCGATTTTTTTTGAAAAAACGAACAAAAGCGAAATAGGTCTGTAATTATTTAAAGAGGTAGTGTCACCTTTTTTATGTAATGGAATTACTATTGCATTTTTTAGTTCATCTGGAAAGACACCTTTCTGAAGCTAAAATTAAAAATATAGCATAACACGTCTACAATTTGCAAAGAAATATATTTTAGTAATTTGCTTGAAATGTTATCAAAAGATACAGAATTAGAAGCTTTAAAAGACATTATAATTGAGTGAATTTCTGATGCAGAGAAATCAACAAAGAAAAAACTTTCAGAATTGAACTGTTCTTGTACAATATTATTACAATGACAAGATAGAGCATTATTATTGGTATTTTCAGTATTATCAAATAGTGTACTACTTACTGTTGAGAAATAATTATTAAATAGATTACCAACATCTGTTGGATTAGACACAATTTCATTCTTGTCATGCAAAATAATATCAACTTCAGAATCATTATTATTAAGTATATTTCATTAATAACTTGCCATTCCTTTTTTGTATTACATAAATTTTCTGTTAATCGGTCACTGTAATAGTTATCCCTACACAATGCTATTTCACATATCAATTCCCTACAAAATTTATCATAGTATGTTTTTAACCTTGAATTATCAGGATGCTTTTTACCTCGTATTCTTAACATTTTTCATTTTAATTTTTTTTAATAACGATAAAGTCATCCAAGGTTTTAGTCTTTTGTCTTTGTTGTTATGACTAGTAATATTTTTTACTACAATTTGATATATGAAATTGGAGTTTGTCCAGAAAAAAGTTAAAAGCCGTAGATGGATCAGCTGTTGAATAAACTTCTTCGCAAAATTCTAAATTTAATTCAGATTTTAAAGCCATAAAATCAATTTGCCGAATTTTATTATTAACACATAGCTTTTCTTTAGAAACATTATGATTTAATTGAGTAGTGATTAAACTATGATCAGTAATTTGCAGATCCAATATAGCAGTTTTATAAGTAATACTATTATTTCTATGTATCCTTAAAAAAATGTTGTCTAAACAAGACATAGATGTTACACGAGTAGGACTAAACACCAGAGAATTTAAACCAAAAGAAAATTATCTACATCTAGCACATTCGCCAAAAGATTAATATTAAAGTCACCTATTAGAATTAAATTTTTGCTGTTTTGCCTTTCCAGGAACCCAGAAAACTCCTGCAAAAAGACACCTACACTAAATTTGTGTAATCTATACACGCCAACAAAACAATATTTAGAGCCAGAAATATCACAATTTAAAGCAATCACGTCAGCACTAATTAAATTGCATTTAGTTATTTCACACTTCATGTCAATTCTATAAAATACTGCGATCCCTCTCGATGAGTAAGTCTGATTACAATTAGCTGCTAAAGTAAAATTTGGAATATTAAAATCAGATATTTCAGATTCAAAAATCCATATTTCAGAAAGAAATATAATATCTGGTAAATGATCTAAAGCAGCAAGATGCGAGTAAAACAAATCAATTTTTTTCCTAATACTCTACGTATGATTTGATGAATTACGGAAAACCCAGAACCTAATTCTATATTTGAATGATCTATACAAAGACATTTAAAATTTTCGGAATTTGAAGACAATGAACTATTAATAATCAAATTATCATGAGGATCTACATATACATTACTAGTATCTGACATATAATAATAATAATGAAATATAAATAATCAAATATTAATTTAAATCTTAGATAGATCCTCATAACAATTAATTTTAAACACTTTGTCTCCTTCTTTTTCCTGACAAGTATAGATGAATTTTTTATCCATACATATTTAACTTTGTTGTTTTGTTTCAACTGGTTAGTTCTTTCTAAAAGATGTCGAGTGTGTGCAGTGAGACTATCATTTATGTAAATTTCTTTATCTTTCTTGGATTGAATACCAAATATTTTAGTATTTAATTTTATTCTATTGAACGCATTTTTTTCATAATATTATGTTTAGTGTGCAAAGTTGAAAAATTAACACACACAACATTTAAACCTGAATTGTTTTTGTTTTTTAACTTCTTAATAAAGCATGATTCTATTATATCAGCATTAACTTTTCCCCTGTAACTTCTGAGATTAGCTTAATAACTTTCTCTTTAGCATCGACATTATCAACAGCAGGAATATTAACAATATCTACACTGTTACGTTTTTGTTTTTGCTCTAAAACATTTATTTTTGTTTCAAGACTATCAATTTTTTTAGAAAAAGTTTTATTCTGCTCTATGAGAGTTACATTTTGATCTTCCAACTGTTTGATTTTATTTATGGCCTCACAATTCAGCTGTTGAAGTTTGACAGCTGAATTGTGAGGCCATAGAGAAGATCAAAAGTAACATTAACATTACCTTGATGTCGTAGAGAAGATCAAAAGTAACATTAACATTACCTTGATGTTTTTCCATTGGTGAAGCAGTAACAGCATTTATAACAACGCAATTAGATGGAGAAGTTGTTGTAAAAGAAGAAACAAGTCGAAGCGGCTGAAGAGTCTTTTAATAACAAAGAGTTTCGCCTCAGATTAATGCAATTAACACATTTACATATATGATTGTTTCGATTTTTTATAATAATCTAATTCTACTTTAGAGATTTTCGCGCACTTTGTGTGATAGTATGAGTTACAAGTAGAGCACAAAATTTTCTGCTCATTTCTATTTACTGTTGTATTACACAAATTGCACTTCATTTTTTAAAGTAATTTTTATAATCTTTTTAAATTCTCAATTTTATTAAATTCTATATTATTATTTTAACTTCTCAATTTTTTATTTTTTTTTTATTTTTTTAATCAATGTTTACACCAAACAGTCAATAATATTTTTAAAAGAAGTTAGAAGATAATTTTTTTGATTTAACTAGTTCTTTTAAATTATTCCGGAACCAAATTCAAACGATTGTAACCCCATCAACAGTTCGAATTAAAATGTGAATCGAATTAAATTTCTGTTATTACTTGCATTAATATTATTTCTGTTATTATTATGGTTATTATTATTTTGTTGATTATTCCTATTATTATTATTATTATAAGTATTCCTATTATATGTAGTTATTATTATTAATGTTATTGTTATTATTAAATTGATGACGGTTATTCGATCCTGAACCTCCACTATTTACATTTAAGCACATCGCCATATATTTGTTAAACATTTGTTGGAACATGTTATTATTTTGTATCCTTATGAGTGTAACTTGCTCTAATTGCTCAGCAAATAATCTGGCTCCTCGAAGTAGATCCTCCAATCTCCTATAATTTTGACCATAGTCCTCCATAGTCCTCATAGTCCTCTTATAAATATACGTTGTGCAGTTTGTTCTGCATCCTGCAACATTGATCCTGGTTCTGTTAGATATTTCCTCTGGATTCCTAATTTTAAACAATGGTATTTCCTTTTTACTCGGTCGCCAAAAGTATTGACCGACTCGTCTATTGTTTGGAAGCAACCTTCCAATTCTGTTTATAATTGTGCTATATTTTTTGTATGTGTAAAATGTTTCTCTAAAATTTCTCTAAATTCTTCGAAAAATGTTACTGTCCTGTCTTGGAATAATTCCGCTGCTCTACCTCTTAATTTTCCGCGAATTAATTGCCAAAACACTGTACCTTTGTCTCTGTCGTCAGTCCTATAGTACACTTCTTGTGCTAATTCTAAGAAGCTTTGTAATTTTAACACCCTCCTGTCTCCTCCAGCTGAATATAGTGGTACTTCCGCTAAGTAAATTGGATATATGGTGCTTAAAGGTAAGGTCATATTTTTTAAGTCGTACGTATTATCTACATTGCAAAAATTGCTTTGCATTGTCATTGTCCTTGGAAAAGCCATATTGTCGTTAGTATCTAAATGCTGTATATGTTGTATTTCCATATTGTCATTTGCTACTGAACCAATGTTGTTTTGTTCATTATTGTTTTGTTGTATTTCATTTTCATTGTTTTGTCCGGAGATGTCTGTTTTCATCTATATTCTCCATGCTTTTTAAAAAAAAATTTTTAATTAGCTTTACTCCTTGTATAAGTAATTTTATCCTGATTTATTCTATCGCACACCTTTCTAGATGGTTTTTCTACTTCGCTAAAAGTTACTCGTATTTTGTTTCCACTAGTTCCCGGAACTTGTTCTGTTTTTTGTGGTGTGGAAGCAATTGGATTATTAATTCCGAGAATCCAGCTCTCCTCTAAACTTATTGAAATAGACGGACTCGTATTAATAAACGATATAGAATCTTTAATTTACTTGGTTTACTTTCGTTCAAATGGTTTACTTTCGTTCAAAAAATTAAAACAATAAATTAAATTAAACAATCCCAAATACAAACTTTCCGAAGAAAAAATAAATAAATATACTAATGTTTATGAAAAAAAAATGGAGAATTATTAGTTAAATAATTTTGTAAAAATTTAGAGGATCAAATACACCCCTAACAAATTGAAGAATTGTAAGTGGAACAAAAATCTATCATAATTAAAATTAAAATTTTTGCTATTTATCATATACATATATATTTTAAAACATTCCAAAAAAAACTTTTTTTAAAAAATTTATTATAATAAATTTTTTCAAATACAATTTTAATTAAATTATTACTTTTTATTATTTTTTTTTATTATAAATTCATTTTACATATATTTTTTAAATCCTTGCTTGCCTTCCTCCCCTCGATTTTTTAATTTCCCTATTTTTGTCTAATTGTCTAATAAACATAATTAATTTATGATTGAGTAATTGCCCTCAATATTAATTATTATTAATTGTCTGTTTTTTATACCCAAAATTGCATAGTCGGCAAAATTGCGCACTAAGCATTATTATATTATTGACATAATTTAATAATACCAATTTAACTAGAACAGTGTTTTATATTGAATAAATATTGTTATTGTTACGCAATGCGAAATGCAAATATTTTATGGTACAAACAATTAGTTATTATTTACAGGGACGGCGTTTTTATTCCACAACAATTGTTATGGGTTTATGGTATTATTTTTTTTTATTTCTTTTATTTTGTTAAATTTGTAGAACGCAAGCGTTTTTCATCGCCACCATTACTATTACTTCCACTATCTTGACCTATTATAGTAGATGTTGTACAATTTATTCTATTATCACCAGTTACAGCACTAGATAATGTTGAATCATTACTACAACTACTAAATGAATCATATTTTCTTTTAATTTCACCACTAATACTACCAGATGATATTATCGGGTTATTAGTTATTCGATTCTCAACATTATCATCTAATAAATTTGTTAATCCTATTCCTGATGATTGATTTTCATCTAAACCATCTTGATTATCTTCACTACCACTTTCACAATTATTATCTATTATATTTGAATTGATTTCCATACCAGATGGTTTTGTATACGCTAAAATTTTTACACTACCCAACGAATTATCACAATCAGTTGTATCAATTTCTGCTAACCTAATACCAGCTCTTTCAATTTCTGCATAAGTACCAAATGGTAATTTTTGTGAACATTCTAATTTTTGTACATGAGTTTTTGATCTTAAATGTTTTGCTAAATGACCATGAATACGAAATGCTACTTTACAATCAGCACATTCATATGGACGCGGATTCGATGACCATGAATACGAAATTCTACTTTACAATCAGCACATTCATATGGACGTGGATTACGGTGTATGGCGTATATGAAATCACTTCACAACAGAACACGATAATTTAATAAATTATATATTATCTATGAACAGAAATTTTTTTTTTTTGAGTTTTTGGTTGTTAGAATTCCAAATCCGGATTTGGAATTCAAATTGGCCTGAGGATTTCTTCTATATCGCCAGTAACTAGTTTTTACTTTCCCTTTTATGAATTCAAACTTCCAGTATATAAGTATATTTATATATATATATATATATATCTCCTCACCTGGCCATAACTCTTAAACGGCTTGACCGATTGAGCTCAAATTTGGAAGTTGAGCTCGTGTCATCAATGGCTTGGTACCATATAAATTTGGGGCCTTTTTGATTAGGGGGACGGGGCGCGGAGGGCCGTTTAATTTTTGAATGTACCAAAAAAACCATGTGGGATATCAAATGAAAGGTCTTGACGAGTACATCTCATTGGACGGTGGTCCGGGGGGCGCCGTGGGTCATGACGGGCCCAAATCGGGGCAAAGTGGGGCCCCATAATACAAAAAATCATGTGGGGTATCAAATGAAAGGTCTTGACGAGTACATCTCATTGAGCGGTAGTCCGGGGGCGCCGTGGGTCATGTCGGGCCCAGAACGGGGGCAATGTTGGGCTCCATAATACAAAAAATCATGTGGGGTATCAAATGAAAGGTCTTGACGAGTACATCTCATTGAACGGTAGTCCGGGGGGCGCCGTGGGTCTTGTCGGTCCCAAAAAGGGGGGCAATGTTGGGCTCCATAATAAAAAAAACCATGTGGGGTATCAAATATGAAAGGTCTTGAAGAGTACATCACAATGGGGGTAGTCGGGGGCCGACGAGGGTCATGCCGGGGGCCAAAACGGGGGCAATGTTGGACCCCATCTTACAAAAACCATGTGGGGTATCAAAGTAGCCCAAACAAATCATTCCCAAGTTGTCAAAGTATTTAAATATTTTTAGTCGGTTAAATGAATAAAAATTTGACCGACTAAAAAGTGTAAAATAAAAAATATAAATAAAAAAAGTTTTTTAAAAATACGTTCCCTTAAAGAAATATTCAACTAAAAAGTAATAAACAATCAAAGAATACCACATCAATGTACTTTCCCCTTGAAATTGAGCAACTGTCAACAATAGTAAGGGAAAGGTAGACCTCTTTATAAATGGCATTAATTCTGATAAGGTCTACTTTCCCTTACTATTGTTGACAGTTGCTCAATTTCAACGGTAAAGTACATTGATGTGGTATTATTTGCTTGTTTATTACTTTTTAGTTGAATATTTCTTTAAGGCAAAGTATTTTTAAAAAACTTTTTTTATTTATATTTTTTTTAATTATTATTTTTTGGAGTACCATCAACCACGTGCCATAGATAAACCTATATTATGTATCGTGCCGGATGCTGAGTAGTACTGGAACAGAACATTACTTTTCCAATTTTAATTTCATAATAAATATATATGTCAAAATCAGAAATGACGAAACAGAAGAAATTTGAAATGTCAAAACTGTTTGTAGTACTTAATACCCCTGTAAAAATTGGAAATTCGAATTGTCGGCGTTTGTACGTCGCGTATTTCCCCACTGAGAACTGACGTATGTATATACCAACGCGTAGGTACTCTGTTGGTATCGAAATAACAATATATAAAAATATAATGTCAGAGTAAGATAGAAGATAATAAAAGTATTTTCTCGATTTGATATAAACTCGTCAGCCTGACACGATACCAATTTTCACCCGATTCTTATGGATTGGACGAAAAATCTATACGCTCCAAGCGGATAATTGCTGGAAACAAAATAAAAATGTCAGAGAAAAACAATATTGTGTCTTTATATGGTAATTGTAGAGTATTTTTGTGTGTATTTTGTATATTTAATATGTAAATAAATTTTATTTTTAATTTGTAATAATTAAATATTGTATTTTTAATTTAAATGAAACTTTTCCATGGAAATGCAGATGAATTTCTTTTGGAATTTTATGAAAAAAAAATTAGGTATGTATAATAAAAATAGAAGAAAAAATTCATTGAAATTCTAATATATCTCAAATTTATTAATTATTTTCAGAAAAACTTTTTAAAATACATGTTCCAACGTAATAAAACCTAGAAAACACTGGACTGGAAAAATAGACGATGGACGAGTTCATTGGCAAATTATTATTTTTATTTATAACTCAAATTAATATAATGAAACTATTTAATTTAATATGCAAATATATAGGTTGAAAAATTGCAAAAAAAAAAAAGAATTTATTGAATATATACTAATTATATAATATAACTAACTTTATATGGAATAATTGTGGTAAATCTTAAATACGATGTGATAAAATTATGTATAGTAATAGTAGTTAAATATAAATTTGTATTTATAAGATATAATATGTATCATAAATATGAAAGCCTTCAGCAAACAAAATCTAAATATTATAATTTTATATTAATTAAGAAATCTAATATCCAATATATGTAATATTAAATAAATTAATAATAAATAAAAAAAAAATTAAAAATATTTTAAATTTTTTCATTTTTAATAAAAAAAGCAAATTCCAATAAGAACATTCTTTGAGCCACTTGCCGTAAAATAAATAAACTACCATACCCAACACGATACCTACGCGTCAGTACCAACGTCAGCGGAAGTGGCCTGTGTGTTTGCCATGGGAGAGTATGTATCGTGCTAGGCATACTCGTTGGTATATAAGTCGGGCCGACGTTGGTATAAACATTCTCACTGGGTCGGGAGCTCTCATACAAAATGTATGTGCATGAAACGATTTTGACAGACGCTATACGCCGTACGTCCTGAATTACGGAGAGGTATTATACCTATTTCAGACTAACCATGTTTAACACGTAATTAACAAATTGAAAAACATCCCATTTAGACTACGCGAAACATATTAAAGTCTTGCAAGTAAAAAAAATACCAAACTGAAAAAAAGATTTTCTCCATATTTAAATGGTAAAAGAATTTTAATAAATGAAACAACTAAAAATATGAAGAAATTTTTTTAATTACGTTGTTTTTAAATAAATTTTAATCGCGTCAGCTGAAATATGTATTTTTTGTGTAGGGGTATTAAAATGTTTGCCAAGTTGCGGATCTTGGTAAACATTGAATGCATCTCCTCCTTTGATTTAGCTGCCTGCTCTTAGCAGATTCTTCTAAGTTTCCCAGTCATGATGCTCTTTTCCGCCCCTCTGCTGCGTGTACTAATTATTTTCCTTGATTAACCACTTGTAAGAGACTATATTTTTCATTCCGCATGATTTTACTTTCATAGTCTGAACAGTTAATGGTTTAGTTTTTATTCTTCTTAACACTTCTGTATTGGACTCGATATTGCGTATATCACACTTTCTCAAAGTCCACGTTTCAACTTCATCTAATAGTATCGGAATTCTGTAACTAAATTTTGGAATTCTGTAACTAAAAATTCTCGAAGTTAGAGTTAATCCGACAGCTCTAACTTAAAAAGAATTTTAGTGCGCGCGCCATCTTTTGCATTATCGGAAAGTATTATTTTTGTACTAGTTTAGTACTAGTTCCTTTCTAACTTAGAATGAAAGAGCTATTCACTAATGAATTTTGACTCTAACTTAGAGTGTGATTTTACTCACTATTTATTCTTTTGTGAGAATTGTATTTGAAAAGATATAAGTTGATCATTTTAAATATTTTTCAAAATACATAAGTATATATGTATATAATATAATATATAAATATATATTTAATATATATATAAGTATATATATGTATTTATTTTAATAGGTGTAAAATACACTTTTTTGTTTTGATTTAATAAATATCAATATTTTATTTAGGGATATTAAAACAACTCAACGACAATTTAAAATTATTATAATTTTTTGTTATTGTTGTCAATCTTTCAAACGCTTGCTTAATAATAAATTAATCTGACAGACAACTACCGTCAATTCATAAAATAACAAAAAAATCTAGTACTTCTCTCTAAATCTATTACTTGGAATTACAGAATACCAAATATCTCTAAGTTAGAGAATCTATATATAGTTAGAGTGTCTCTAAACTCTAAATCTTTAGAGAATCCCACTACAGATATAACACTTTAACATTTTTAATATCATATAGCTAGATTTAAACCGCCTTTACAAAAAATGTTGTTCATGCTTCTAAATGTTGATCTAGCTATTTTTAATCTTGTATTAAATTCGGATCTATTGGTGGCAATTCAGTCTATAATTGTTTCCAGGTATTTAAATTTTTCCACTTTCTCTATTAATTGGTTATTTAGCTTTAATGTGAACTTTGCTGAATAACATTATTTAGTTTTTTTTTTATATTAATATTTAGACCGAATTTTTTGCAGTCAGCATTTCATCTAGATCAGCCAGATTGGATGCCAATAAGACCGCATCGTCGGTAAATCTTAAATTATCTAATTATCTAAATCTTAAATTATCTACATAACTAGAATCTAATTCGCTCACTTCGTCTACTAAAATAGTAATACCTTCACACACAGACGAACTCTTGGTAAGTCATATCTCTAATCATCGAAAAGTTCGTATTTTAATTACCTTTAATTCAAGACAGTATACGTGTCTATGCGACACTCGTAGTCCATACCCAGTTGCTTATTTTTCTATTAATGATAAAAGAAAGTATGAGATGAGTATCGCAATACTCATTACCATATATACGTATACTATATCAAGATGTAGGTATTTTAATTACCTTTAATTCAAAACTCGCTTTTGTCCATCCGCCGTCTCTCCGGCTGTCTGTCTCTCTGTCTGTCCTTCCGATGTAAAAAATAAAAACCAGTTATTTCACATAAGTACACTCAAGTATATAATATATACACTCAAGTATAAAATTATAATTTAGTAAATGTGCATTAAAATTTATATTTCGCTGGTCATCCACTTTTTCTTCAATATTGGATTTGTGTTACACGCCGATAACTTGTCAACTGCATCAACTAATGGTTGTTTGAAGGTGTTCCATAATATGTTTATTTTTTGTTCTTCATTTATATTCGTTACAACTGTTTCTAATTTGTTTTTTTTTTATGTCATTCTTTAGTCCTTCTTTAACTGTGGGTGAATCTAAAAGAGACTGAACAGTTGAGCGTGTTGTATTTACCTTGTGTAGCTTCTTCAAGCTGATTCTGATTTTAGCGCTAATAAGATATGGTCCGATTGAAAGTCAGCGTTTGGGTATTTTTTCACCACTTTTGTTATATTTTTAAACCGAGAATTTACTAGAATATAGTCAATTTGGTTCTTTATTATTACATTATCATTGCTTCTCGGTGATATCCATGTGTACAATATTCTTTTTGGCATTTCGAACCATGTGTTGGTAACTATCATGTCATTGGTGCCACCCCCCTGTGGAGATTGGTCATCAATACTTTAACTTCGGTTCTGGAACTCGCCTTCCTAAGTAAATCTATGGCTGACATATTGAACCATCTTTTCATATTTCCCATCCACATTGTTTTTTGCCTGCCACGTCTTCTTGTTCCCAACAACTTGCCTTGAAGTACAAGTTGTATGATGCTGTACTTGTCACCTCTCATTACGTGTCCCAAGTATCCTAATTTTCTGCTTTTTGTTGTGGTCATCAGTTCTGTATTTTTTCCCATTCTTCTCAAAATTTCCTCATTCGTTATTCTATCAGTCCAGCTGACTCTGAGTATTCTTCTATACGTCCTCATTTTAAAAGCCTCAATTTTTTTCTCTTCATTCCTTCTTAGGGTCCACGACTCTGATCCATACGATAAAATGGACCATACATAGCATTTAAGCATTCTTATTTTTAATTCTAAGTTGATTTCTCTTATGCAGAATATCGTTTTCATACTAATAAATGCATTTCTGGCTTGTTCTATCCTAGACCAAATTTCTTTTTTATTTCACCCTTCCGATTCTATGTTTATGCCTAGATATTTTAGAAGATTTACTTTTTTAATTATCTCACCATCTAATTCCAGAAATGCATTGGCTGAATCGTCATGGCCCATTATCATATATTTCGTTTTTTTCACATTCATTTTCAGCCCATATTGCATGCAATATTTATTAATCTCATTCAGCAGCTTTTGAAGCTCTTCCAAATTTTCCGCCAGCAACACCGCTTCATCAGCAAATCTTATGTTGTTGATTAAGACACCATTCACTTTGATGCCAGCTTCAACATTACTCAGCGCTTCGCTGAATATAACTTCAGAATATGCATTAAATAATGTTGGCGATAGTATGCATCCTTGCCGCACACCTTTCCTTATCTCTATAGCTTCCGAAAGCCCATCTGCAGTTTTAATTTCAGCTCGCTGGTTCCAGTAAAGACATTTTATAATTTCTATATCCCTCTTTTCTAAATTATAATTGGTTGGTTGGTTGGTTTGTAGAAGTGGTGAGCCTCCTGACACCTGTTAGAAGACTCCAATTAGCGCGTTAGCGCCGTTTTGGTACCACAACACTCGTGAACCCTGGCTTTGATCTATGGCTAGGTAAGGTTTGTTACAGCCAGCCTGTGGCGTTCCATATCAGTGGGCCACTTCGTGGCTAGGTCGTTAAGATTGTTAAGGTGATAGTGACCCAGAGAGCGTTAAGGTGATAGTGACCCAGAGAGAAGTGAACCATATCAGTGGGCCACTTCGTGGCTAGTTCGTTAAGATTGTTAAGGTGATAGTGACCCAGAGAGCGATATCGATATGTACGAGTTGTCACGTTTATTTAAACTCCTATTGTTATTGACAATCATGTTGTTGACGCCATTATTAATCATACTGAGTTCGCTACTGTCGTTGTTGCTGCTGATGTTGTTATTGTCGAATAAGTAATTGATGTTCTCGTTGTTGAAGTGTTGTTGATATTAACAAATATACTTTAGATCAAATAAAACCCCTCCCTCATTACACTGCAACAATTTATTTAATTCTAAAACGCAATACTAACTACAAAACCACCTATTATAAAGTTACTACTAAAGACTAACTACTGGAGGAGCCAATAAAGCAATCAGTACTACTTAGACTGCTAAGGTGGTGATTAGCAGTTAGAAAGGTTTGGTTAAACAGGGAGGTCCAGAAAAGCGGCCACTTTGGTGGGTTGTGACCGTAGGTCTAGCGCTTTGTCGTTGAAGGTTCTAATGTCACGACGGAACTGTGTGGGGGAAATTCATTAACAGCGACATCATGGACTGGATGTCATGGGTTGTGGCAGGCAACAACAATTGTTTTGATAATATCTCATTGTGTGGCCTGCCAGGCAACATTTTTGTTTCATTGTGCAGGTGGTCAGTGCACGAGATAGAGTGACATCCAGTTGCGATGCGCAATGCCGTGCTTTGCCTCGTCTAGAGGTTATTCCATTGGGTGTCACTGAGGAACGACGTCCAGACGGGGGCGGCATAGTTAATGATCGACCTACCGATGGCTTTGTAGGTCGTAATAATAATTTCTTTGTCTTTCACCCATGTGGTGCCGGCGAGTGCTCTAAGTATTCTGTTTCTGCCTCACACTTTGTTGCAAATTGATTTTGCATGTTTTGTAAATGTCAGAAGATTGTCGAAGGTGACTCCCAAGATATTCGGGTTGTTTACAGTGGGGATAAGTTCCTCATTGATATGAATATCCAGTTGGAGCCTGACTTCCTTCGTCCATGAAGTGAACAGCGTAGCCGATGATTTTTGTGAAGCGAGTTGTAGTTTTCTGACAGGTAAGCGTTAAGCCTACTTCTAACTTCGTTCACATCTACGCCTGTTGCGGCTACTGAGCAGTCGTCGGCGTACGTTATCAGTTTGATGCCTGTAGGTGGTGCAGGGATCAATGATAAGTACAGATTGAAAAGGATGGGAGAGAGACAACCCCCTTGCGGTACACCCATCTTTAGTTTACGATATTTTGAACGTGAGTTCCTGAACTCCACATACGCGGTCCTAACATTGATGTAAGCTGATAGGAACCGTTTGGTTGTGTTTGGAAGTGTGGAGTTCGCAATATCGTTTAGGAGGATAGCGTGGGAGACCGTGTCGAATGCATTCGACAAATCGAGTGCCACCACAACAGTGCGCCAGTGCGGATGTTGGTGGTTTAAACCGTCCGCAATAGTTGTTGTAAGTTCGGTTAGCGCTGGGTGGTACTGCGATGCTTCCTAAAACCGTGTTGATGTGTTGCAAGAGCAAATTGTTGCTGCAATTGGGGTACTAAGAGCGTCTCCATTGTTTTGGCTACGGGTGACACAGGGAAATAGGCCTATACGAAGAACCTTCCCCTGCGGGTGTCCCAGGTTTTAGAATGGGAATAATCCTCGAAGCTTTCCAAATATTTGGAATGGTGTTGTTATTTAGGGTAAGGTTTATAATCTTCGCAAGTTATTCTAGGCCTATAAGATTGAGCTTTTTCAGCATGACCATGGATATACCATCTGAGCCGAGTGCCTTGGAAGGCTTTGCCTTCCTGATGGCTTCATGGACTTCACGGGTAGTGGAAGAAGAGGTGTTATCTTCTGCCTTAAGATTTTTAATCTTTGGCAAAGCTGGACGGATGGTTTTGTCCGGGGCTGAAAGGTGCTCAATGAATTGTCGGCAAAATTGGGACGCGCATTTATTACTGCTGTCAAACTGGCGGTCATTAAACGTGATTGCCGATTTATTTTGCGCCTGTCGCTTGCCTGATAGACCACTGATGGTGGACCAGAGTTTCTTGGAACCCCGACGTTTGGACTGATATCCCAGTCCGAGTTTCATTCAGATGTTGTTCCATCGTTCATAAAAAAGAAAAAGCGTTTTATACCTACCGCCAGGTAAGTTAAAGGCCCTAACCTGGGAACAGACGCCTAGCTGCATGCTGACTGGCTACCAGTTTAGGATACAGTATTTTTCTCCCTCTCCCGTTAGTTACCTGGTAAACCAACCGGTCCACTAGGAGTATCAGGATCCAGGAGGCACCATGTGGAGGTGAGAGTAGGAATTGAGGAAAGATCGTTTGCACCGCTACACTAAGCCGCCCCTAACATGTTTTTTTACGAGATAATAAATATTTGACCGACTAAAATGTATGAAATAAAAATATAAAATAAAAAATAATAAAATAATTTTAGTTTAAAAAAAAAAAAAAATTATTTATATTATTTCATACTTTTTAGTCGGTCAAATATTTATTTTTTTGACGGACTAATTTTTTTTAAATATTTTGACAACTTGGGATGGATTTGTTAGAGGTCCTCATGGCCCACGATTTGGAATTCCACATTTGGCCGATATTTTGAGCCTTCCATGGGCCCCTGTGCCCCACGGAGTAACCGATTTTTTTAGATGTGTTTCAAAACTCCCACGGATTGCCCAACGAGATGTACTCTTGAAGAACTTGTGCATTTGATACCCCACATGATTTGTTCCCACCTGAATTGAAATTAGATACCCCATCTGATTTTTTTTGTATGATAGGCCCCAAATGGAACATATTTTGCGCCTACTTGACCCATGCACTACGAAACGAGATGTACTCTTCACGACCTTTCATTTGATACACCACATCCCAAATAACAATATATAACCTGGGTTATAAAATAACCATACCAAATAAGTTATAATCTAGTTATGTAACAACTTATTACTAATAAGTTATTAAATAACAGTTATATAATGATTATTTAAAACTTATTTGCTATTTTGGTACTTTTTGGCTTTATTTTAATGTTTCTAAAACTATAAGTGTATTTCTAGTTATATTTTAACCCTTATAGACAAGTTAGTTTTATACCTTAAAACTAACTTCTTTATCAGGGTTAAAATATAACTCCTCCTGAACTAACTCGTTAGTTTTTAGTTACAATTAAACTTATCTATAGCTCCATAAAATAGCTGGAAAAGTTATAATTTAACTTTATAAGTTATTATTTTTACTTTCTAACAGATTAGTTATACAATAACCGTATCATAACGTATACGTTTTATAAAGGTTATTTTATAGATTTTTATAAACTTGCTCAAAACGTCAATCAAACCAATTAATAACTTATACGTTTGTATAACCAAAGTTGTAAAACGGTTTTATAACCGTATTCTAACCAAAAATTGTTATTTGGGATGATATTTCTCTGATTGGCCCACTTGAACAACGTCGGCCCGTGGACTACCCCACGAGATGTACTGTTCAAGACCTTTCATTTGATGCCCCCACATGATTTGCTGGTATAATGGGCCAACATGACCCAGGGTGCTTTTGGGACTACGCAACGGCATATATTCTTCAAGATTTTTCATTTGGTGTCCCACTTGATTTTTTTATGATGGGCCCACATGACCCACTTTTGGGGCCCACATATCCTGGTGTGCCTGTCGGACTATCCAACGAGATATACTCTTCAAGACCCCTCACTTGATACCCCACATGGTTTTTTTAGGTTTTTTTTTTTTTAAATCCCTTATGTTAACGCTTTTGTCCGTTTGTTCGTCTGTCTGTCCATCCGATGTAAACAATAAAAACTAGTTATTTCACATAGTTACTGTACACACAAGTTTATGATAGACCCACCGATGGAAAGCTTGATATATTGAGAACCAGATGTAATTGATAAAATTTTCAAATTCGGCCGGTAGGCGGCGCTATTAGCATTTTGCCAAAACACCTTTTTCCGAATAAAAATGTAATTTAATATAGTAAATGTGCACCAAAATAAAGTTTGACCACTCGTTGGAAAGGTATTTAAGAGTAGAATATGATGCCAGTAACTGTATCTCAATTTTCTACCACTAGAAGCGCTGAATACGAAAATATATAAAATGTTAATTTTTAAAATGTGATTTCCAATAGTCAATAATTCCCTAAAATTAGGTTTAATGTCCCATGAAAGGTAGTAAGTAGTAGTATAAAATCACAATTGTTAAACTTTTAATTTCTGCTACTAGAGGGTGTAACATATACTCAAAATATGCAGTTACAGTAAATAATTTAAAAAAAGCCCATAATTATAAAATTACTGATCAGTAGTTCGGCTGCGCGGCATTTTTGTATAATGGGCCAACGTGACCCACTTTTGGGACCTCGTGCAATACAGGGTTCTCAACGGACTACCCTCATTGAGCTGTACTCTTGAAGACCTTTCCTTTGATACCTCACAAGATTTTTTTGGTACATGCGGCCCCCGTGCTCCTTTCCCCCCATCAAAAAATTTATAGGGCACCATATATTAACTTACAAATTTGAGCAAAATCGGTCAAGCCGTTTAAGAGTTATGGCCAGTTGAGGAGAAATATATAAATATATGTATATTGGTCTATAGAATTACGCACGGTGTCTAATGTAAAATTCGCTGGTTTCTTGATACACTTTGGCCGATGTTTTCACCCCTTTTCGCAAAAATGTAGTTTGGTAACCCCGTCATATGAGACGCTCTCGAAACAACTTGAGATGCTTCTTTGGAACTGTGAGCATAAACTCTGTCATTTTGTTTATTGAATTTTTCTTCAACAGTAAAAGTTTTCTCATCAGTAAAAAGTATTCGACTTTTCAACTATATTTTTTTAAAGCCATAGTTAGCTATCCGACCTACCTATAGTTAGCTATCCAAGTTTTAGATCATCTTTAATTATGCGTGACATCTATCTGGTGGTAACAGTCATCTCACGGGACAATATTCTCTGTCTTCGTAAAGGATTTCGTCGAATTCTGACACTCACAGCGTTTACAAAACTTTTGGTACGCACTGAACGGGGGCAGCGTTCGGTGCGTACCACTGAACAAACTGAATTTACCCGATCTTTGACGGTCACTTATTCCTGATGTTTACATAAATCTATTGATGGTATACGATAAAGAAAAACACGGCTTATATTGAGCGGCAGTAACGTTTTAAAAACTTCACTTCTTTTCACACCGCGCTTGAATAAAGCAATTACAGCAATACGATTTTCATTATCACCCCATTCCATGTTTAACTTGAAAGTTTTTAAATCAAACAAAATTGATATTTTGAGGTAATGGACTTGTCAATAAATTGTCATTATGACCTGAGATTACCTTATAGTAGGAATCTTTATTGAAAGAGGTAAAGTCTGTTTCAGTATTTATGGCAGGACTAGGTATATACTGGAAGTGTGAATTCATAAAAGGGAAAGTAAAAAAATATATATTATAACACTTTCAGATTAAATTAGACGTTTTCCAAAAATTTTAATTAGATATTTCTCAAAATATTTTGGTTATTTTCCAAATTGAATTGTTAAATTTTAAGTCGTTTTTCAAATTAAATTACAAGCATTAGTAATTTATTTTTCTATAGCACAAATTATTTTTAATACTATATTTTAAAAAAATAAGTTAATGTTTAATTTAATTTGATAAATTTTTGCAATTTAATTTGAAAAACGACTTAAAATTTAACAATTCAATTTGGAAAATAACCAAAATATTTTCAAAAATCTCTAATTCAATTTGAAAAAAGTTTAAAATATTTTGAAATACGTCTAATTTAATCTGAAAATTGTATAGTATATATTTTTTGAAATATTTAGAACATACAAACATGTAATTTAGAACATATCAATTATAAATTATTGCAGATAGACTTTACTCACTAACTTTAGCAAAATCAAAAAGCTATTAGAAAACGAATGTTTTAATAGTCATTATTACCAATAATAATAGTAATAAAAAAAATTCCTATATACTTAAGATAATTAAAATGTTGAATAATCAATCAATCAATCACGATTTTAAATTATTTTTGTTCCTTTATTGTTTAGGTTAGGATTGTTTGAAAAAGAACCAAAACTATGAAAATTCAAATATAATTGTGTTTGTTTGCCTTAAATTATGATCCTATTTTTGGCTTAACATTTTATATAAATTAATTCTGGATGGCTACTATGTAATTCGGTTCGAACCGAAAATATTTTCGAATATGATATTCGATTATTCGAAACATTGGAACCATGTAAAATATTCGGATCGAACAAAAAGTGCTGCCATTTATTATTGAAAATTTGTTAATTTTACGTCCGTTGAAATTTTTGTCAACTCCAACTGTCACAGTTTCAAAAAACAAAAACGATTTGTGGTGTTTAGTGATTTTTTATAAACAATTTTGTAAATTTAAATAAATTATGGATAGCGTAACATTGTGGTTTGATGAAGAAAATGGAAATGAAAAAATTATTAGAACAAGGATTTGAGATAATTCAAATATTATGGAATTAGAAACCAAGAGGTAAAATTTAAATTTTATTACATTTATTTCAGTTCAAAATAAAATTTATTTTTATTTTAGTTTTATGCAAGAATTTCCGGCTCTCAAAAGAATTTCGTTGCTTACTAGCAGCTAGAGAACTCCACTATACTCCGGCAAAAGCTGGTAAATTTTTAAATGTTATCTGCGCTTTACACAACATTTGCCTTAAATTTAAAATGGATTTAAGCAATGAATTATTATACACCGAACCACAGATGAAGATTATGCTCGTATTAATAATTTTAATGTGAACTAGAAACTAATAATATAACAAATATTGCTAAGAGAATAAGAGATGAAATAAAAAATAGTTTGTAATTATAATTTTGTTATTTTTAATTTCATGTTTGATAAATATTCAATATTTGATAAAAATAGTTCATTATTATAGGTTTTTCTTCGAATTATTAATACATTGTCTGCGCGTTTTTTTTCAAAATTTGTTTTTACCTCTGAAATCCAGGTAATTAGAAATAATTCAAACTACACAATTTAACATATCCGGTAAATTTTTCCATAAATTATTGGACTTATTTCGGCCTTCACTACTTTTGAGTATTCCTTTTGCCAAATCATTATGTTTTTACATAAATTCCACCATTATTTCAAACTGCCTCTGCTTTGTATTTGAATTTTTTTGTTTTTCCCTATAAGAAAACAATATATTTTCCCATAATAATTAATTTTTGTATATAATATATATTTTATTAATTTTTATTGATTTATTTATTTAATATGCACATATATAATATCCACAATTAATATAAGAAATACTTACAGTTTTAAAAAGCGTCCAATCGAATTAATTTTCACAATTGAAATGATTATCGAACAAAATATTCGTTTTACTCATAATCGAATTACATGGTAGCAAAATGTCAGAATTTTGGAAACGAAAACTATATATAAATTGGCATCACTGAAATTTAATTTACGGATTTAAAAATTTCCGAATCTCGGATTACATAGTACGAATTGTTCGTTTAGGAATGAATTTTTATTCGAACCGAATTACATAGTAGCCATCCTGATCATATTTTCATACTATGGGGTAGTGAAGCGAAATATACGTGATGGGATCCGGTTACATAAACCGAACCTCTTCTACTCAACGCCAAATCTCACCTTCTCGTGGTCCTTCCTGTAAAAAGAAATCTCATATAACCTATTAACTAATAATTATATTAACTAATTTTCATAAGTTGGTTTTTCAATATTTAATAAAAAAAATTAAAAAATTGGGTATAAATTTTAAAAACTATACTGAACATTAAATATGAGATATTATATAAAATGGGCACTATCGCCAATGAAGAATAACAAAAAAAAACTTTTTCAATTCATAAATTCCTGAAAATTATTCGAATTCTAGAACATTCTAGAAAAAATCTCATATTTTTTCTTCTCCCATTACGTCACAATCGCTAACGAGCTAAAAATATTTCAATTCTTAAATTAGTTCAGAAAATTATATTCAAATACACATATACATACATAGATCAAAGTTTTTATTAGTCCGCTTAAAATTGGAATTAAAAATAGAAAATCTTGTTTTCAAAGAGTTATTTAACTTCTAAATTTCTTTGATAGTATTATTAAATTAAAATAAGTCGAAGTTTGCCGAGAAATTGGTATTTTTATCAATAATTACTTAAATTGATTTTCATAAAGTTTTACATAACCTTAAATTGCAAATAGCATATGAATAATAAAAGAAGTTTAAGTAATTTGTCACCTGAAAATAATCAACCGCAAAAAAGATACAACTCTGCGGAAATGTCTGTGGGTTCTATTACAGTTGAACAGCTGACAAACTTGCTAGATCAAAAGACCAAAGATTTGGCCAAAAAAAGAAGATCTAACCTTCATAGCAGCGGAGATCCAACAACTGAGAGATGATAACAAAATATTAAATGACAAACTGAACAAAGTAAATTTACGTTATGAACAATTGAAAAAACAAGTAGAACAAATGGCAAATAAATTTGTTGAAAAAAATTTAGTTCTACATATTCCAAAGAAGCTTAATGCTGATCCAATTGTTGAAGCAGAAAGTGTAATGCGTGATTTAATAACCTTCATTGTATAAATAATGTAAGTACTCTTCCTTCTTTGTATGGTGCACATTATATTTTCATTATATTTTTTTCCGCTTGCGACCTATCCCTTATGGGGAGAGGCCCGCCGGCAGGAGCCGACACTACCGACGTTTGGACTGATATCCCAGTCCGAGTTTCATTCAGATGTTGTTCCATCGTTCAAAAAAAGAGAAAGCGTTTTATACCTACCGCCAGGTAAGTTAAAGGCCGCCTCTAACCTGGGAACAGACGCCTACCTGTATGCTGACTGGCTACCAGTTTAGGATACAGTATTTTTCTCCCTCTCCCGTTAGTTACCTGGCCTAGCTTCCCGTTTGGTAAACCAACCGGTCCACTAGGAGTATCAGGATCCAGGAGGCACCATGTGGAGGTGAGAGTAGGAATTGAGGAAAGATCGTTTGCACCGCTACACTAAGCCGCCCCTAACATGTTTTATTACGAGATAATAAATATTTGACCGACTAAAATGTATGAAATAAAAAATATAAAATAAAAAATAATAAATTAATTAGTTGATAATTAATTTAATGGATAGTATTTTTTAAAAAATTTTTATTTATATTATTTCATACTTTTTATAGTCGGTCAAATATTTATTTTTTTGACGGACTAATTTTTTTTTAAATACTTTGACAACTTGGGATGGATTTGTTAGAGGTCCTCATGGCCCACGATTTGGAATTCCACATTTGGCCGATATTTTGGGCCTTCCATGGGCCCCTGTGCCCCACGGAGTAACCGATTTTTCTTTTAGATGTGTTTCAAAACCCCCACGGATTGCCCAACGAGATGTACTCTTGAAGAACTTGTGCATTTGATACCCCACATGATTTGTTCCCACCTGAATTGAAATTAGATACCCCATCTGATTTTTTTTGTATGATAGGCCCCAAAAGTAATGCGTGATTTAACTTACAATAACCTTCATTGTATAAATAATGTAAGTACTCTTCCTTCTTTGTATGGTGCACATAATATTTTGGTTGAAACTAATTCAAAAGATGCTCTTTTTAAAATCCTAAAAAATTCAGCAAAACTTAGGGGAACTGGAATATTTACACACAGAGATTACTCACCAGAGTCTCGTCGAGCAAGACAAATTCTATTTTCAGTCCGTAGAGAAATAAAAGGAGTTGATAGACAATCCAAGGTATATATTAGAGGCATTAATCTGCATGTAGGCTCCAAAATTCTCAATTGGTCACTTGAAAAAGGTTTGCTTTGTGGTGATAATTATGGTTTCCCAATTTTGAAAACGTTGTTTCCGAATTTTAATTCAGAAAATGTCAAGATGACAAATGAAAATGTCAAAAATAAAGACAATTCAAATCAACATTCAGGGGTGCCATAAACCCAAACTAATAATAATGAATCAAATAATTTGGGGCTGCCTAACAATATGCAAAATAATATCACGGTTAATAATTATTATTTGCGGAATCACCAGAAATGTTGCAAATTATGATCAACAGACTACGTGATTATTGCAACACCTGGGGTCTTCAAGTTAATCTTTCTAAAACAAAAGTAATGATTTTTAGAAAGGGTGGTGGAAGGCATTCGAGGAACGAAAAGTGGGCATATAATAATGAAAGTCTTCAAGTTGTTAATGAGTATAAATATCTGGGAATACTTCTAACTCCACAATTGAATATGGAAATGCACTTTCGAAGCAAACTTACTGCATCAATTTCTGCCATAAACACGACCTGGAGTAAAATAAAGCGAAATTCTGACATTGTGCATAGCAGCAAGTTTAAAGTTTTTAACGCAGTTATGAAATAATGTGCTATGGTTCTCAGGTCTGGGAAAGCGGTCAGTACGAAGGAGTTGAAAAGTTGCTGAGATTTTTTATCAAAAAACTTTTTTACCTTCCTAGAACAACGCCGAATTACATGATACTGCTAGAAACTGGTTTGTCACCATTATTCATAGATACATTAAAAATGCATTTTGACTACATTGTTAAAGTATTAAATTATGATGTAAACAGGATCCCCAACATTGTGGCCAAATACTCGATTGGAAAAAATTTTGGATGGTAATTGTACAGCATAATCAGGTTAACAGATATACAATTACGTCAAAATTGCATAAGAGAAGCTCAAAATTCCGAGGCCAGATTCTTGTATCCGCAGTTAGTTTATAACCTTTTTGATAATAACTATTTTAATGATAAATATGACAGATTTACGATATCGATTATACTTAGAACTCGAGGTGAGGCGTCTGCAGGAATTAGCACTAAGTACCAATGTAAACTTAGATCTGAGAGATAATACGCATAATATTCAACAGCAATTGTACAGCATAATCAGGTTAACAGATATACAATTACGTCAAAATTGCATAAGCGAAGCTCAAAATTCCGAGGCCAGATTCTTGTATCCGCAGTTAGTTTATAACCTTTTTGATAATAACTATTTTAATGATAAATATGACAGATTTACGATATCGATTATACTTAGAACTCGAGGTGAGCTATTAAATTTAAATTATGTGCCTCATAGAGAGTCAACTTCCTCGAATTGTACCTTATGCAATCTTAGAGCAAGAGAAGATGTTCATCAATTCCATCAGTATGTCCAATTCTTAAGGAGCTGAGAATTATTTATTTTGGAAAAAAATGTTTAAGTCTAACTGAAACAAAAGAATTTTTAAATTGAAGCAATTGGTTAAAGTTAGCTGGATATTGTAAAGAAGCGCTACATTATCGTAAAGATTATATCGAAAATTAAAATGCAAATTATAATAATATAGGAAAAAATGTAACAGTAAACACACATCAATCTTTCAGCAGACGGTATTTTACCAATGCTTATATTAATTAATTAAATTCAATTTTATTGTTCCTTTTTCTTCTGTAAACCTTTTTTTTGTAAACATTTTAAATTGATTTAAAATAAAATTTATTATTATTATTATTATTATTATTATTATTATTATTATACATACATAAAAAACCCATATGTTTTCATCCTAACGTCACCTTCAATTTAACATCCTAACTTCACCTAGCAATTTAACAAAACATTCTTTTTCAATTCTAAAATTCTTCAATATTATTCAAATACGCATATACACATTTTTTTTCTAAATAATTTCTTGCCCCCTTACACTTCTGCACCCAGAATAAGAAAATAAAAAAAAATTACAATTACAAATATACACAAATTTGTCATTTTGAATTGTTTCAGTTATTCAGATATAGATGGCCCTGTTAACTCAAAAATATAATTTATGTCCTTACTATATTTTAATTAGCACTTTTCCCACGGCCATTTATAAAAAAAAATAGGTCAAGTGTGAGAGTACTATGTAAATCTACAAAGTTACTATCTATCTATGGTAAAAATATTGATACTCTATCTTAATAGATGTAGAAGTTTGTGTAAACCGACGGACGGACAGATAGAGTGAAACTAATATGCACATTTCTAGCAAATTGGTAATACCGGCTACGATTACTGCTGAGTAGTCGAATAACATTTCGTAATTTACATATATACGTTTGCTAACGCGTTCGCATATCACACAATTCCGAATTACGATTAATCACGCTCGTAATTCGAAAAACAATATTGCGATACTATCTACCTGTTCACGGAACTTAGCAAATGAGGGAAAATAAGACATCGTCCATAGATGTTATTCAAAAATATAATAGATTTCTATTCTCCAATTTTAATCATTGTGATGTTTAACTAATTTTATAGATTTTTAGCGTAACGTAACATTTAATTGTACCAAAGATACTTTACTATAACAATTTTATTTTTTTGCAAAGAATTTTTTTTCTAATTGATTGCCTTTGAATGTACAAAGGCAAGCAATTAGGGTGCCTTGATGAGATAAATTTGAGAATAAAGAAGAAATAATGTGAAGTTCGAATATTAAATTGAATTCCTTTTTTATTCTTATTTTGTAATAAATTAATATAATTATAAGCCTTTTTATATTAAAATATAAAATTACTTTGTTTTCTACTTTTTCAGGAACATGCTTTTGAATCAAGTCAAAAATATAAAGAAGGTAAATACATAATCGAATTAGCTCACATGATCAAAGAAAACGGTTGGGATTGATTGTGTTTATAAACTCATGATTGCGTTTAATAAACGAAAGGATTGCTCATACACTTAATTCTATTGATGGAGACCGATGACAATTTCGATTAAAGTTAACACACATTGTGCATACGTATATATATATATATATATATATTCAAATAACATAATTAATAGAGAGCATTACACTGCTCATTTTTTACACATAATAACTAGTTGTAATATGTTTTTATATAATGATTTTAAGAATTGCCTTGTGGTGTATAAATATTTTATTTAACCAAGTTTTTGGGTTCAAACAGTTCAAACATTCATAGTTTAAATATGTCACATTTTATTGGTAAACTAATAAAACTGGAAATTCTTAAAAAAAATATTAAAATTTAAGTATACCGTTGTCAAAAATTAAAATTTACTCCCCCAATATTAATATTTAATTTTTTTTTAGCAGTATTGCATAAAATAAATAAATGTAATCTTTAATAGCTGAGTTTTTTATTCCTACTCTGCACTATTCTACATAAAATGAATAAAAAAACGATGTAGAGCAAAGGGAAAATATGATTTAGAATTGATTGAAAAATTTTCGGCCATTTTATTAATATTTTTTAAAAATCAAATTTTCAATATTCAAATATACGAAATGAAGTAGCTTTACTTTTCAAATTTATAGTTGCCATATTAAAATTTAATAATTTCCCATTAATTTCCCTTTACTCTACATGTTGTACTGGATAATTATGTAGAGTAAGCTAAAACAACAACCATACAGATACTCTACTCTTATAGTGCAGAGTAGGAATAAAATAACGCAGCTAATAATAGCCAGTATGAATAATTTTTCAGGTTTACTCAATAGCAAAGTGTGTTGGCACAGTAAATCAAAATTTATGATAGTATGTTTTCTTTCCTAAATTATTGAATTCTATAATTCGAAGTTTTTCTCTTGCAATTCTGCTCTATAACTACTAAATTGTAGTAATATTTGCAATTTATGAAAAACATCTTAATATTTTATATAACTGAGAAGTCTATCTTAGTCGAAAAAAGATCCCATAAATATATATATATTTCTTTCATTGGCCCTAATTTCGTTATTTCCAGGAAAAATTTCGTTATTTCCAAAATTTTTGTATATAAACAAAAAAATTACAGTGATAAAAATTTTTTTCTTCCTATACCTATATTTTCAATATCTCTTTCCTTAAAAATGTTTCATATTTATTAAATATATTAATTTTCAACTTTATTTTTAATAAATTTATTTCTTTATGATTTTAACACTAACATATACGAGCCTTAACAATTATGTATTCGGACACTTATATTTGTTTTAAATTTTTTTTTTCAAACTTGTATATCTCCGGTTCTTTTGGAGCTATTATTATGTTTAAATATTCATTTTAATGGTTAGTCTCTAATCTCTACTATAATAATAAATAAAAAACAAAATAATTTTTAAATATTTTTACTAAATAAAATATATAAAACCAAAATAACTTATTTTTTCATAAAAAAATCTTGACAATTTTTAGTTCGGACACCTGATCTTTTAGTAATTAATATTGAATAACATCACCCTGCAAATCCTGCAATTACTGCTTGCACTCAATTTGGCATAGAATTAACGATCTCTTGAAACTCTTCAATTGTAATGGTACTCCAAATTTATCTTATTTTTTCCTTTAAGCTTTGAACACTTCTTTGTGGATTATAATTTTCTCTTCATAATTCCCCACATAGATTCTATTGGATTTAGATCTGGACTTGATGAAGGCCAGTCTAAATCATTAATTTTTTGATATTTCAACCAATTTTTTGTAGCTTTCGCCGTGTGGGAGGACGCACCATCCTGCTGAAATGTGAATTCACCCATAGTTGATAATTTATTTATTGACGGCAATAGATTTTCCTCGAGGATATTTATATATTTTTGTGCGTTTATAGTGCCATCGATGAACTGCAAATTTTCCGCACTTTTAGCAGAGAAACATCCCCAAATCATGACACTCGCAGGAAATTTATTTTAAACAATCTTTATGGTACATCTCAGATTTTTTACTAATAACTCTTTCTAGAGTCCCCAACACACACATCAAATTTAGATTCGTCGATAAATATGATGGAGTTCCATTGCCTCTGAACCCCAAATCGCCTTTCCTTAATGATATTGTAAGGTCCGTCATAAGGGTTAGTAAGAGGTTCTCTTACTTTGTCGACGCGGACGAAAACGTGTGTATAGGTGTCGAGTGATCTTGGAACGAAAATATCGGTTTGTTTATGTCCACGTGGTGGTGTTGGCATAATGTTATTCATGGTTCTCCGTAAGTTGTGATGAATTCGGAATCATCAATCTTGGTTTCGGATTTCTGAATGAATAATTCGCCGGGGACTACTAAAGTTTGGCCATATACGAGTTCAGCTGGTGTACAGTTTAAATCTTCTTTTATTGAAGTTCTAATTCCTAAAAGGACGGTTGGGAGTTCTGAACTCCAATGACTGGTGTTACAGCGCTGGTCCCAATTCTGTTTAGGCCGATAAGTTTCTTTGAATAATTTAATCTTTGAATAATTTAGATTCGAATTGTGAACCTTGATCGGTGGTAACCACTGATGGAATTCCGAATCTCGCAATATAATTTTGATAGAATTTTGTTGCCACAGTGAGCGCGGTCATATCCTTCATTGAAATCGCTTCAGGCCAATGAGTGGATCGGTCAAATATATTAAAAAATATATACCAAATATAGGATGTAAGTGAAACCGTCTGAAATTGGGAGTGGAGCGATGATATCGATGTGAACCTGTTGGAACCTACTGCTAGGGACTTCAAATTTTTCAAATGGCGATTTTGTATGGCGACTGACTTTCGAGCGTTGACAAGCTAGACAAGATTTTGCCCAATAACCTGTGTCAACGTTCATTTGAGGCCAAAAATATTTCGAGCTTACGAGCTTGCGCGTTGCTCGGACGCCAGGGTGTGATAAGCTGTGCAGGCTGTCAAAAATTTTCTGTCTTAAAATTTTTGTGATGAATGGACGTTTTTTATCATTTGACACCTCGCTCCAGATTTTGTGGTCAGAATCAGGTATTTGGATGAGCTTCAACTACACTTTCGATAAGTTTGAAGGATTTGTAATTAATTGTTGAAGTTCATCGTCCTGATTTTGAATTGTAGGTAGATCATGTAATGAAAATGATGACATTTCGTTGAACCTGGAAAGACAATCGCTGACGTTTTGTTTCCCAAGGATATGGTGTATATCGTTTGTGAATTGGGCAATGTAGTCCAAATGCCGCAGTTGCCTTGGACTACGCTCGGACTTAGAATTGATTGCAGTACATAACGGTTTGTAGTCGGTGAATATAGAGAATCGTCTTTCTTCCACAAAATATCTAAAATGTCTTACCGCCAAATACATTGCTAGTAGTTCTCTATCAAAGGTGGAATACTTAGTTATGCTTTACCGGAAGATTATATTTAGGCAGTTCCGTAAGAGATCGGAATTCTTTTAAAATGAGCCGTATTCACTCTGAATACTACATATTTTTGGAGTCGGCGTGTTGACCTTGGCAATTATGCCATTTACTTTCAGAGATGTTGAATTGTCGATTAGTCTGCGGTTTTTCAAGTCGATTAAAAGATTATATTTTGGCGGCGTGATGTAACTGTTCCACTGGTCGCCGCGTTAACCGTGGAATGTATTAGTTTAAATCATTACTGGGTTTTTGTGGCTTATTTTTGTAGGCACATGGTGATCTACAATTTCTAGCGTTAGAACCGAATTTGTTATGGAAGAAGCAGAGCTTCGAATTGCTTTGCGAACCGGATCAATATCTTGGCCTTGAACGAGATCTATTACCGAGATAACCTTGAACGGAACCTGTCTTATGAGTGTTAAAGCCTTCAAAATTTGCACCAAGTAGACGTGTTGTATGTTGGGTAGAAACAAATTGCCAAGCAAGCTGCGCTACTGATCCTAAACTTGCATCAGGCACTCTAACTATTTTTAAATTTCTCACACCCATTAATTTTTGGTGGACGTTGTTCATAAGATCAGGATTAAAAGGAACCGTAGCATTTATAAACTCAAATTGATCAAGTCTAACTCCTTCATCGTGTAATCCCGTTAGAGCTTCGGGTCTAATCACTTCTAGCATATCATAACCTAAACAATTTCGGTTAATATTGTGGTGGAGCCATACTAAATCTGAAGGTAAAGTCCAATTATTTCCAATTTCACGATTCTCAGTTTTATATAAATCTTCAATAATGCGTTGAGCGTAAACATCCAAACACGGATAAGACGCATAATACTCAAAGTTTCTTTCGAACTCGCCAAAATACCCTGGAACATTTATGTCATGCACGGGCTGAGTAGCCTTATCTGGTACTCTAAACATAGCTAATATGTCACGGGACGATGGAAGCGTAGAATTGCCAAATCACACTAAAAACGTACCGAATGACATTGCAACAGTGTAAGCTGATTCATAAATTAGATTCATAAATGATTCCTCATCATAATCAATGCCTATACCATTGGATAGCTGTAGTTTTAGCATCCGAGCGACAGCTACAGAAAAGTAATAATCGTGAACTACCTTTCGATAAGTAGGACTTACAGCACATACACGATTAAAGATTTCTAATGAAATCTGAGGAAGTATTTCAAAACCTGGATACTGTTTTTTTCGATCTGCTACTGCTCTGAATTCCTGTGACGGGTCCGGAAAATACGCTTGCGTAGATAACGGGTAATTCTTCAGTTCTGAGCTTGTTTTAGAAAGATACTGTCTTGGTTTTGGAAATTCCAAGTTACCAGCTGCCGGCTGAGTGTTAACGTTGGTTATTGCCATCGTTGTTTTCTTCCCTCTCCAACTCTTATTGTTCCTGGGCTTAGGTTTTGATGTATCACTAGCCACTTTTTGAATTGCTCAAACAGCGCTTTCGTTTACATCATTATTATTGTTGTTGGCCATTTTATTTTATATTTACCGAATCCACGAATTTTTCGAATAATTAAGAAATTGATATTAACTATTTTGTTAAAGATTTTCTTCGGGGTCTTTAAAGATGACGATCGGGGTCATCAATTAGTTAAATTAGTTAAATAATAATTAATTAGTTAAATTAATTTAATAAATTAAATTAATTTTAACAAAACATCAGAAATCACGTTTTCATCATACAACCATCTTCCAAGTAGAGCTAATGGAGGAGCACTGGCATAGTTAACAATAGAGCACTATAATGCATGTGCTTACCAAATATCAGCCCAATCCATCCAGGGGTGCTAGAGAAAATCCCAGATGAAAATATGGCCATCCACCATTTCGTCCAGACCACTATAACGAATGTGTTTACCAAATATCAGCCTTATCCATCCAGGGGTTCCAGAGAAAATCCCAGATGAAAATATGTATGGGTATATGTACATAATTTTTTTGTAGAATAAAATAACCCCCATTATTTTAAATTCCGAAAAATAAACAGGAAATTTAGAAATGTTGGAACTTTCTTGACTGCAAAAGCAAATCTTATATGTTGCGCAGTTGCGTAGTACTGCGTAAAAATTTCTTATATTTCTAAGTTAAAACTTGCAGCGCAGTCTGCATTTCCGAAAACGCCCAGCTATATCTAATTACTGGTGAAAATGTTGCTTGAAAATCAATACCTTTTATTTGATTTCACCCTTTGGCGTGATGAGTTCCTCATCTGAAGTTCCTCATCTGAATTAGAGTCAGAACTTTCAATAGTTGTATCACCATTTGTTACTGTTACAGAATGAAATGAATCTGATACTTTATTATTATTACCAATTTCTTCACTTGACAATTCTATATTTTCAACATCAGAATTGTGATTCATTTCAGAACCACTATCTACATGATTATCGTGATTTTCATCAGATATCCCCAATAAATCTCGATCATCTGAGAATTGATAGAAGAAATTAGTATTGCATATATCATTTTTATTTACCTGTGTGTATTTTGTTTCTTCAAAAAATACAACATTTCGACTGATGATAACTTTTCTTTTTATTGCTTCAAATAGACGATAAGCATTTGAATTTTCAGCATAACCAATCATTATACATTTTGAAAATTTTGAATCAAACTTTTGTCGTTTTTGTTTAGGAATTAATGTCATCGCTACACAACCAAAAACTCAAATATGACAAATCTGGCTTTTTATTTGACCACATTTCTTCCGGTGATTTATTTTGGAATGCTTTATTTGGTATTCTATTCACAATAAAAGTTATCCAGCCCAGCATCAGACAACATACACGTGTCTTCACAATTATCCAGCCCAGCATCATACAACATACACGTGCCTTTTCACATAATGTCCGATTCATCCTTTCCGCTCTGCCATTTTGTTCAGTGGTGTAGGGTGCGAATGTTTCGTGTTGTGTAATACCAGTTTTTTTTCAATACTGATTAAATTTTTTATTTATATATTCGGTGCCATTATCGGAAAGAAGAATTTTTATTGATTTTTCTGTTTGTTTTTCAACAAAATTTTTAAATTCTATAAATTTATCAAAAACTTCATGTTTATTTTTTATAATATAAACATATACCTATCTCGAAAAATTATCTAAAAATATTACATAATATCTCGAACCACCAATTGATTCTTGTTCCATTGGACCACAAACGTCACTATGAACATCCTGCTAAAAGCAAAGCACCACTCCATTCGTCGCTTATTTCCATATTAATTGATTTGAGTTTATGTACAGTGATAATGATTTTGTTGACATACGTCTCGACAGAACCGCAATTTTCAAGTGATGTTGTGATTAAAATTTTTAATAAACCAACCTTTCTAGTCCAGAATCCTCAAAAAAAAAAGTAATTATGGCAAAAAAATTTTAACGTGAAAATATTTTTATTGATACGCATATTAGGCAGTATAGGTCCATAACCTGTTGGATGGCAGAGGATAAAATTAATACTAGAACTACGGTCATTTGTCATATACCTATTTCTACTAATGGTAGGATTATTTCTTTTTTATTTAGGCTTAATTTTGTTTAGAACAATTTTTGTATATATAAATTGTTTTAAAAGTACATTTGCCACAAACATGTTTTCTACAACGAAGTACAGATATTCGTAGATTTATTCTCATTGCATAAACCTATTTGACAAGTTTTTCGTATTTTAGTATTTTCAGGAATCTTCAAGAGTTCGTTCAAGTATTCTAGTTCAGATGAATCTTCATATTTTCCTGAAATTTCTTCAGCTAATTGAAACAAGAAATCTTTTCTTGATAAATTTTCTCCAACTGTTTCATTGTATAAAATCCATGCATTTATTGAAGCTAAGTCGAGAATATTGAAAAATACGTGCAGAGGCCATCTTCGATATCCTGATTTCACACTATACTTCCTGGCCATTTGATCGGTAATATCAACCCCGAATTTAGTATTGTTTTAGAATTTTATAGTTTCAGGCATATTTTTTTTATCTTCATTAATTTTAATAGAATTATGTTTTGTACTCAGCAGAAGAACTTTTTTGGTTGGTTTACTTTTATATATTGTCACAGTAGCATTGTTTGTTCCATAAATTATAGATGAAAATAGTCGTAAATTATCTTTTTTTTTGTTTAGCAAGTTTCGGTAGTTCTTTTTTATTTGCACGAACAGTTCCCACTAAAGTAGTGCGTTTCTCCAATAATTTTGATGCTAATTTTGACATTTCTTCCAGAACAGGTAGAATGTTCAATTAATTTGAGGAATACAAATTCACTCAAAGGAATTGAGGATTCTCTTGCTTCATTCTTTCCCAAATACGGGAATCATTTATAATAAATTTACTAGTGAGATCAGATGCTAACCAAAATTTTATTCCGAATTTATCGGGTTTGTTCGGCATGTATTGAGTGAATTTGCACCTCGCTTTAGTTGGAAATAATTTCTCGTCAATAGTAATGTTTTGTCCGGGTACGTAGCAATTCTGACTATTTTCAATGAAAGAATTATTATCCGTTTGTAATCGTTGGCTTTCGGTTTTGTTATCAAATCAGATAACCCGTGAAATATTCGTGAAATCATCCCTAGTTTTTTGCAAAAAAGGCTGGTCCCCATTTCTTGGACCATAAATAATGTAGTTTTAAGTTTTTAGCTTCGTAAGCGCCTCGCGCATATAAAATTGCAAGAAAAGCATTAAATTTTTCTTGTGATAGATCCCATTCTTCACCAGTAACTCGAAAATATTATTGTTTTGTACATGTTATAACATGATCTATAGTTTGACGAGTAATTAGCAATGAAAAAGCACTCCTTGCGGTACCCTACATAATGTTTCTTTTTGCGTACGCTGTACGTTCAATTTTTTCTTTGAAAATAGTATATATTGATCTCCTTCCAGATTTTATTTCCTTCCAGATAGTTCCATCAGCAGCAATTTCAATTTGTTGATGTTCATCCTCATCGGAATATGACGGCAATCTTTTACTTTTCCTAAATAGCCCCGGCTAAAATTTATTTAGTGAAATGCCTGGTTTTCACTCGCGTCTTATGAGCCGAGACTAAGTGAGCCACAGATTTTTAACCAATAATGTCTGGTTTTCACTCGCGTCTTATGAGCCGAGACTAAGTAACCAATAATGTCTGGTTTTCACTCGCGTCTTATGAGCCGAGACAATATGAATGCTCGCAATTTTATCTGCAGCTAATAAGGCGTGACTAAAAAATCGTCGTGGCTAACAGCAAATAAAAAATATCCACAGTTCGCGTATAATATTTATTTAGTGAAAAACAGCCTTAGAGTTCAATAGTTCAAGGATATTTTGAGTAAATATCTAAATTTATTTAAAAAAAGTATATGTAGAAGATGAAAATTAATATATTTATTAATAAACATGAAACATTTTGAACGAAAGAAAAATTGAAAATGTTATTTTTTTTGTTTTTATTATAAATGTCATATAATTTTGTCAAAAATGTCAACTCAATCCCATGTGCATGGAAACGATGTGGTTTAAATAGTATTTTTTTTACTTATTTTTTATATTCCTTCATTTCATTTTCTTTTGTGCGTTTTTTTTTTGGTTTGGTTTTTTATCGCCTTTGAGATTTTTTATTTTGCTTTATTTAAAGAATAGAAAAATTCAATGTAGAGAATTTTTTAATTTTTTCATATTTTATGTTAGGGAAAATTAATATTTGTCAAAATAATTTTATATAATGAATGTTTATTATTAATTTTTATACAGGATTTTTCATTTTTGTAAAAAAAAATTGGATAACATTTAAAACAAATATTGCCTATGATGGATATTGAACCGCAACGTTATTTTTCATAATTTTTTCATTATCGATGGTGATTTTTGAATTGGACGTATCTCATTTTTTGTTACTTTTCAGGAGGAAGAAAATACATTATTTCTTCCATACCAACTATATTTTATTATTTTTTATTTTTAAATTATTAACTTAGATCATGTAGTTAATTCATGCACTTAAGGAAAAAGTGTAAATCTCTAAATTATAGTATTTATTCAAGTTACGTCTTATTGCTTTAGTTTTTTTTATGACTTACGTTATATTACAAATGAGATTATTTAAAATAATTCATAATATTGTTATGAATGAAAATATAGTAAAATAAAAATATTATAATAAATTCATTCATTTTATTTTCTGGTTTATGTAATAAACTAATTAAGTAATTAATAATAAAAAAACAAAAACATAACAATACATTCATTTGTTACTATAAATAAAAAATAAATAAAAATATAACAAATTATTAATAGGAACTATATAAGTTACTGGAACTAGTTAGAACTAGTTCCATAGAAAGTCAAATCATTCATGAAATCTTATATTATTAAAATAATCATGTTTATCATTTGGGATATTTTCTTCATTTCCTGCAAATGCATCCACTTTTTCTTAGAAATTGACAGAGGGTTATTTAAAAATACTTTCAGCTTTGTTTGACGCTGTGGCAATAGTTGATATTCATCATTAAAATCAATTTTGTATAAAATATCTCCATTTCTTGAATATTTAAGACATCTTATCATATTCACCGTAGGATCTCCCGCCACCCTACACAGTAATAAAAAATTACAATAATAAATGTTGGCAATTTGTTGCCAACTTTGATTATTGTAAAATTAAAAAGGAGATTTAAAATTAAAATGTCTATTGTAAATGTTTTCAAATAATTATATTACATTTAAATTTTGGTATGGATATAGTTTAAATGTGTAATGTAAAAATAAATTAAATATTTAATTTTATTAAATATAAAAACATGAAATTACAATTACGGATTTAAAATTACAATTAAATGTTTAATTTTATTGCATATTAAAATTTAAAATTACAACTAAATATTTAATTTAATTAAATAATAAAATTTAAAATTATAATTAAATGTTTAATTTTTTTAAATTTTAAAATTTAAAATTACAATTAAATATTTAATTTCATTAAATATTATAATTTCAATTTCAATATGTAAGTTTACTGAGCATTTTTTTTACAAACCCAAATTCATCTTGCTTTTGTTTTTGCCTGTGAATTTATGAAAATAATTTTTTTTAAAAAAGAAAATTGTTTTATTTGTTAATATAAAATAAGGAAAACATAACATAAATAAACATAACAAAATATCTCAAATGATTTCATTTTTATGATTTTACATATAATTTTATTATTTTTGGAGTTTGTCTACCAAACGGATTACTTTGGCCATTGCTGTGATATTTTTCTTTTTGCCTCGAGTTGCTTCGGTGTACAGTTCAAAATAATAGCGTTGGATAAATTCATACGTTTGTGATGTTTCCTTTGCGTATTGCACGTTTAAATTAAAATGAATGCAAAAAGTTTGAGCCAAAGCTTCTTTAAAATTTACCGACGATGAATTTAACAGCTGATAGTCACAGTATACGTAAAATACACGCTGAGATCCAGTTTCTAAATAGAAGTGAAAAAAAACAATAGAATAATTTTTACTTAAATATGTATACAAATAAAAAAAATGTTGTATTTACTTACCTACAACGCAAAACCATGGAAATGGGCCAGGTGGGTTAATATCAGCATTAGTAGTCCCAATCTGAAGAAAAATGAAATAAAATTTAGTAAAAAAAAAATAATTGTAAGATATTATATACTTACAGGAAATACCTGATATATGAACTTGATGTCCTCATTAAAAAATTTCGCCAAAAAAGACATCATTATGACATCTTCATCCTTATTATCGACTTTAAAAATTTCAGCCATTAACTTTGGTCTATTTTCTTTTCCAAATTTATTTAATTTTACTATTTTTTCATCGTACTTATTTAAAATTATGTTTACGTCAATGTTGGTCAAGCTTTTAAAATGATTATAAATAAAATATTTTTGCAAAAGGAATGGCCAATTGGCTTCAATGTCCTGTATGGTTGGAATTTTTTCTAAATTATTTATAAATTTTCTTTGTTCGGAGTATAACTTGTCCATTAAATTTAAAATATGAGAAAATTCCTCCTTGGAATGATTTTTTTGGACGCTTAGCTCTATCAATATTTTTTTTGAGTATTCATCATCTATGTTGGAATCAGGTTGCCAATTAACACAAGTGTTTTCAAAATTTTTGGAATATCTTTTCATCTTTAAAGGTATTTTTTTTTCCGAATCTCTCTTGCTTGTACTCGGTCGATTTAAGTAATTGTTCCTTTGAATAAAAGATGTTATCAATGGCGAATGTTTAATTGCAATTGGTACTCCCATTGCATCCTTATATAAGAATGTGTTGGGGTAACGTTCTGATAATTGGTTCACAACATCCCTTATAATACTAATTGGTATGTAATACGAAACGGCTCGTAAATCGTTTATAATAATATGAGCAACGGTCTTTAAGTGTTCACCTAATTTTTCATTTTTATTACATAGCTCCAAGACATTTTTAGGAAATTTGTGCCATGCAAAAGTTTGTCTTGCAAGTGAACTATGTTCGTTTTCTGTGTCACTTAGAGCACCGCTTGTCATTGTTAAAGTAGTTGCGAGAGATCTTTCGGATTCTGGATCACTATTGGGAATTGATGATGTGCAATCGCTTGCATTCAAAAGGAACGACAAATTATTTTCCCTATTCCAAAATGTATCTGGATTATCGCAATACAAAATATTTTGCATATTGTTTGTAGATAACGGAGTATTTTGAGTAAGTACCGGATCTTCATTAGATTTTGTATTTTCAGTAGATTCGATATTTTTATTATTTTTTTGAAGATCAGAGGAAATCCAATTTTCTCCTTCTTTTAAAAGCAATAAAGGCTGTTCTGCGAAGTATTGTAATATTTCGTCTTCATCTATTGCACTGCCATCCGATTCTAATACCAACTTGACACCCTGGAGTCCTTTATTTTTAGCTGAAATAAATAAATTGTTTATGAAAATAAAATCTTGCAATTTTTATGATACAGTTAATTACCTGACTCAAGAACTGTATTCAAAAGAGGTTGACACATTACTATTATTTTTTCTTCTCGTTTTGAGTCCCAGATTTTGAAAGGCCGCTTATCGGTAGACATTATTGTTTTTTTTAGTATTGTAATATATTAAAGATAATTTTATCTTGATTAACCAAAGAATTTTTTTTTTTATTTTAATTGCGATTATAAATTTAATGATTTGTGCAAGACATAGAGATTTAAAAAAGACTCCAAATATAAAAAAAGAAAATATGTTGTATAATTAAATGTAATTTAAATTTAAATTACAATGTTTCTTTAAAGATCTATTGCAAAAATTGTGTGTGGAAGTGATAACAGATTTTCTCTGTTCTCTTCGTAAAGCCTAAAGGATACGATCGATGGAAGATCAATGTAAAACTTGTGATCGTATTTTTTAAATTTATTAAACATTTCATGTAGTCCTTCACGGTAATTATAAACCATTGTTGCAATTTTTCCGTAGAAACATGGATCTCTATAATTTTCTTTGAGGAATATACACTTTATTTGAATTAATATACGAAAATTCATCATAGCCTGCAATTATGCAATCATTTTCTTTATAGTGTATACCTCTTATTATCAAGGCTTTGGATACGTATTTAAAGTTAGTAAAATAAAATTCGTCAAACATTCCTTTATATAATATTTCAGCTATATCTGAAATAATTTCGGGACGAAACCTATCCCCTAATAAAGATGCTTGTAGTAATTGATGTCTGTTAGACAACATTTTTGTAACATTAATTAAAATTTTTGATTTTCTAACAATATTGTTAAAGTACTGGTGCTTTTGTTCGAAATGCATAGTCCAAACCCCAATAAGCGGACCAAATTCTTTTATTAATTGAGGATAATGCGCGAGGTAATGATGTTTTGGTAAAAAAGAAGCTTGTGGGAATGCCAGCTTTCGATATAAAAAATACTCGGAAATTAAAAAAGATAAATAATCAATTTGGGCATTTGAAATTTTAGGAGCACAAACGAATCGAATTATTTCTAATAATTTAATAAACATATTCCATGTATCACATTCTAAATCACTAATCTTTTTATGTGCAACTATAGGAAACAGCAAAACAAAGTACATATTTTCATACGCAGTACCAGGCATATAATTAACTTTTCCTCTTAATTTTGGTAGACACAAATTTGTTTTAGATTGTTTAGCTACCTGTTTGTACTTTATATTTAAGTAGTCAAATGTAAAACACTTTTTCTCTACAAAATAGTTAATAATTAAGATTAGATCTTTTTTAACACTTCCCTCGAACAAATCATGTGCTAAACAAGGGGGCAACCCAGGCTGGCATACATTATAGTGCAACAATTTATTAAATGGAGAATTTTTTTTAATACCCTTCTCTGATAACTTATTTATGTCATGATTAACAGCTTTAAGACATAATTTATAATTGCTCGGATTTCTAAGCTCTTGCAAAAATAAGTTATTGTCTTTTAAGTGTTTTTTAGTAAAATAGCAAAATCTACACAAATATTCAGCTTTACTAAAGTTTTCTATAAAACCTCCAATTTGGTGGCTACCTAAATTGTCACCTATAATTGATATTACTGAGCCTTTAATATTTTGAAATTCACCTGATACATTTGTTGAAAAACCTCTTGTTTCTAAATCATATAAGTCATCAGTCAATTTACTAAAAACTTTTGTAATTCCAAAATATTTAACATAACTTTATTTGCACAGCAGGACTAATTGTATATTGTTCATTTGAAAACGATTAAATGAATATATATTACGTAAAGCCATATAAACTGCTAACAAACAATGCTTTCCCTTCGACGAGCTGAGCGGATTGCAAATCTCAAAAGCGTCCTGATACAAAATTATTTCAAGCTTCCTTTTACGACTTTGAAAAAAATCATTATTTTTATAAATATTACCGTCTCGAAAGTCAGAATAACTACCATTTTCATGATATTCATATACTAAAAACTGTTTCTGAAAATTTTTGTCTAAAAAAAGACTTTTTAACGTATTACAAATTGGCACATAATGATATACGCATTCTTCATGTAAATTATTTCGACCTAACATTATTTCGACAGATTCGCTGTATCCAAATTGTTCTTTGTACAAATTTATTCTTTTATAATATGAATCAACTTTTTTTAATGCTTCCGGAAAATTAGAATCTGAAAGTGAATTGATAAGTCCAGTTTCTAAATTTAGACAATTAGATTTGACACAAAAGTTAGAAATATTTGCTTTTAAAATACTATTGCTTAATTCATTGTAATTTTTAAGCTCTGACACAACATACTGTAAAACATTTTCAGGCAAATTGAATTTAGTTTTTAATTTTAATACTAACAAAGATATAAAATTGCCTGTGTTTGTGCTATTTGAAGACAACGTCAGATTCGCTTTCAGATACTCCTTCTTCCATAAAACTTACAGATTTATTTATATTTACAGTTTGCTGGTTGGGTTTAAATTTATGTTTTCTAAATACGTGGCTATGGAAATATGATTTTTGATAATATTTAAAATTACAAAAGGGACAAAATATAACATTTTGACCAGCAAGGTGACTTGCAGCATGGCTTATTATTTCTTTTGAAGATGTGCATGAAAAATTACATGAAGTTTGATTGCAATAAATCTTGTTAATTTCAGTAGTATTTCGTTTATATGGATGATGTCTAAAATTATGGGATTTAAAAACATTATATTTAGAAAAATATCTACCACAGTTATCACTTCCACACTTGAACAATCGATGCGTATATAAATGTTTATTGTATTCTGAATTTTTTTCAAAATTTATTTCGCACTTTGCACAAAACATTATATTAACTTACACAACTTAAATTTTTTACCAATTTTACGATTTACTATTCACTATCTTAATTTTATACTTCAGTTTTAGAAAATAATCACGACACAAAATTATTATTTTCGCTACGAATGACAAAATGCAAATGAGATGAACGCGTAATTACAACATGAAGTTAAGAAAAAAAAGTGTTTAATTGGAGAATCACACACTTGCACTTAAAAATAAATTTTGAATGTGGTTTTTTAAGCAGAAAAATGTATAGTTAAATTTTCGTGAGAATTTCAGATTTTCTTATTTAATTTTAGCTCTTAATGATTGTAAATCGTATTTACACATTTTCTTTATTTGGGGAATCACACACTTGCACCTAAAAATAAATTTTGAATGTAGTTTTTTAAACAGAAAAATGTATAGTTAAATTTTCGTGTGAATTTCAGATTTTCTTATTTAATTTTAGCTCTTAATGATTGTAAATCGTATTTACACATTTTCTTTATTTGGGGAATCACACACTTGCACCTAAAAATAAATTTTGAATGTGGTTTTTTCAGCAGAAAAATGTATAGTTAAATTTTCGTGTGAATTTCAGATTTTCTTATTTAATTTTAACTCTTAATGCTTGTAAAATCGTTTTTACACATTTATCTCCCTGATTTTAAAGTTACAATATAAATTTACATCCAAAAAAATTTGACTTTCTCAACATTTAGAGTTGTAGAATTAATAAAATTTTAAACTGTGTACCTAAATTGAAAATAGGTTTAAAATAATATGAAATTAAAATTCGAAATATATGAAATTTTACCAGGACGAATAGAGTTGTAACGTTTGATTTCTTTTATATCATAATTTAAAAAAAAATCGTGATACAAATGATGAGCAACTAATAGTTTTGGATGAAGTCTAGCCAAACGTACCTGTTCAACAAATTCACTTGGTAGGTAATATACACGTCTTTTTTAATTGATATTATATTACCAAACGACTGTACTATTTCCCAATATATAAGAAAAATTAGAATTTATTTATGAATTAGAATATTATCAAATGTACGAATACCACCAAAACTTTTTATTAAAATTATACAATACAATCATGCTAATTCCACCCAAAACTATATATAAACTATAGTTTTGGGTGGTATTCGCATGAGATTGTATTGTATAATTATAAAAAAATTCATATAAGATTATAGAATACAAACAAACTATTGCGGAAACAAAGCAAAAAAAATATTACGCTTCTTTTTTTAATGCGAAAAAAAAGAAAAGCTTTCGTAAATTTAAAATTTTATATGGATATTTGGAAAGGTGTGTTTAATTTATCGTTATTAACTAATAAAATATGAAATGAAACAATATACTACCTTCTACTTTTGTATAGATAAATTAATAACCGTTCCAAATATGTAAAAGTAATATATTATTTAAGTGATGATAAAAGAAAAAAAAAATTTTAAATTCAAAATTTTTTTTTTATATTGATTTACAGAGTAAATGTTCTAAAGCTCTTTTGGAAGGACATGTGTGATATCGATAGCAGAGTTTTCAACCCAATACTAATCGATGGTGCTCCCTCTATAATTTTCTAATCTCGGCGCAACAACTCAAAAAATGCCTTGATTGGACAACTATAAGATATATAAACAATGGTAATAGTCAATTTTTGAGCTACATTTAGAAGTGCATTCGATAAAACTATATTTCGATTTTGGTATCCACATCCATCAGAATATATAGTGATATGCGTTTGCTCCTTATTAGCTGAAAAATATTTTTCTATGTATGATACAATGCAAGAAACGAAGGACGATGCAGTCAATTCACCTTCTGTCTCATCCCAAATGTAGTTGTCTGAATCATGAGTATTAATATTATAAATAGTGAAATTGTGCACCTGCAATTTCATTTTATAATATTGTGAGCTGCTGTTAAGTTGTGGTAGTACCTACTTTTACAGCTTGAACATCCATACAAAATACAATTACCTTCAGAAGATTTTTGTTTATCTTTTTCTTTTTCTTTTCTGGCTTTATCGATATTGCTTCGGTGGTTTTCATAATTTGTCTGTTCTTGGTTTCCTATTTTGTATTCTATACAATCAACGCAATCATCCTTTTTTGGCTTAAAAAGGGAATAATTACTTTTTTTAGGACATTTAATAACGAAGACTTAGATAATGCTGTTGTATTGGATTCTTCACTGAATTTCTTGTAGCATCGATACAATTCCATTTTTGATTGAAAGTCACATTGAAATTACAGTTTTTTTGGAGTCCTTACGACAATAATGAGACTCGAGCTTGGGAAACTCGTCTAAGTAGTTTTTAAGCTTCATCATGTGGGTCTCAAGTATTAAAGCAGGCCCTGTACTTTTCCTTTCATTTTTTCTGTTTTTGCTAGCAGTATCTGGGTGTAATTGGATGTAAAAATTTTCGCTTTTGTTGCGCCATTCCCTTACCATTTTTTCACTTAAGTCCAATGTTCCCAGAAACATTTTCTGGCAAACTTGAAGCTTAATTCCATTTTGTTTTAACAAATTATATTTATAGGTATTGTACCGACACACCATTGTACCGACCTCCTAGAAATATCCGTTGTTGTTTTCTGTGATATATTCACTGCCTCAATTAACCCCAGAACATAAATCTTTTTTTGGTCCCACGACATGTTCCAAAATAATGCAAACATTCATGTTCCAAAATAATGCAAACATTTTTGCTCTTTCTGTTTCAGTAAAATCAGCACACTTCCGATGGGAGCTCCTAGAGCAAAGAGCTGATGTGCACGTTGGCTTTAGCATTCTTGGTGACCGATTTTTGTTCTGGCATATTTCGTATTTGTGGCCAATTTTTTTTTGCGTATATCGCAAATAGGAAGTACCATTCAACCTATTTACTTTTGTGGTTTCTCCGAGCAGCTTGTTTTTGGTGTTGTTAATTTGTGCTTCAGGATGGGTTCTGGACACAAAATTATTTCATCAGGAATATGATTCAAATTTCTAATAACTGGTTGCACATTATCTGGATATTTTAATTCTCCATTAAGATCCAGTTCAAAATCGTATACAATCGCAGTTTCCAACGAATTTACGTTAACTGAGCTGGAAGATTTTAGTGATGGTACAGTTTGCACTTCTTCAGTACAGAATAATTGTTGTCCTTCAGTGCAAATTAAAGCCGCGGTGAAATCGCTGTTTGTGTCGTAGGTTAAGCTTGTGGCTGCTTTCTGTTTGGTCGCCAAATTCACCATAATTTTACCGCGAGAAAACATTCTATTTAATAAATGATTTAAAATGACTAATATCTAAATGCTCAAAATATAATATAAAATATTATGTAATAAGACGTAACTTAAAATATGGTGTAATATAATAAGACTTATCTAAGAACCATTTTTTAATTCAATTTTTATTCATTATAAAACACAAATTTGTAAATTACCTTCGTTTTTTGGACCAAAAAAATAATTCTTTCCAACACCTAATTTTAAAAACTAACTTTGCACTAAATTTACTGGGATACCGCATAAACTTTACAGCTGATATACGTCAATTTAAAAAACGCGGGAATTAGTGGTGTTGCCGATTTCTAATCAATGTAATATTTTACAGGCAAATGCACTATTGTATTATGATTTCAATGGCATCTATATCTCAATTTGAAATTTTGAGATACGTCCAATTCAAAAATCACCATCGATATGTACATAATCATATGAAAAAAAAAATGTTTTCTTATGAATGATAACCATGTAAACATTATGTATGTATGTATGTATATATTAAGTTGAAAATGAAATTATTTTTTTTAAAAAAGCTTTAAACAAAAATAATTTAAAAACAATTATTTAAAAAAAATATTGTCTGATGGGAATTGAACATATGAAAAATATGAAGCAAAATTAGTCTTGTCTTTATGAATGATGATAAATGATAACCATACTTATATATAATATAGATTTTTAACCAATGCATATGTACATTATATATAATATAGATTTTTAACCAATGTATATGTACATTATGTATGTATATAAAGGCTCATGAACTTTAAGGTTGCTATGCATTGTCTTTTTTTAGGGCTTTTTTTTAAAAAAAAATCCCTTATGTTAACGCTTTTCTGTCCGTCCGTCTGTCCGTCTGTCCGATGTAAACAATAAAAAGCAGTTATTTCACATAGTTACTGTACACACATGATAGACCCACCAATAAAATGCTTGATTTATTGAGAACCAGATGTAATTGATAAAATTTTAAAATTCGGCCAGTAGACGGCGGTACCTATATACATTTTTCCAAAACATCTTTTTCCGAATAAAAATGTAATTTTATATAGTAAATGAGCACCAAAAATGAAGTTTGACCACTCGTTGGAAAGGTATTTAAGAGTAGAATACGATGTCAGTAACCATATTTCAAATTTATACCGCTAGAGGCGTTGAATGGTAAAATATATAAAATGTTAATTTTTAAAATGTGATTTCCAATAGTCAATAAGCCCCTAAAATTAAGTTTCATGTCTCATATGAAAGATAGTAAGTAGTAGTATAAAATCACAGTTGTTATAATTTTAGTTTCTGCAACTAGAGGGTGCAACCTAATACTCAAAATATGCATTTACAGTAGATAATTTTAAAAAAGCCCATGATTATAAAACTACTGATCAGTAGTTCGGCTGCGCGGCATTTTTATATTTGTTTAATTATAGATGCATTACAGTATATATATATATATGTATATTTTTTTCCTTATTCCGCATAATACATACAATATTTATTATATATGTGTGTATATAAAAAAAATATATATACATATATCGTCGGTCCCATGCCAAAACCCGCGAATGTGCGTTTTTTATGAAATTGAGTTTTTAATGTCAGAAATTGTAAAATTTCAAAATCTACAATATGCAAAAACCAGAAATGTGCAATTCGTCGTAGTTTTTTTAATATTAAAAAATTTTTATATCGCTTATGTTAAAATTTCTATATCGCTTATATAAGAATTTCACAAATCGGCAAAAATTAAAACGCAATATGATTTATATGTATACATATATGTATGTATATGATTATCATAATTTCATAATACAAGACTAATTTTTTCCATATGATTATGAAAAATAGCATCCCGGTTTAATGCCTGTCAGAGACAAGATCTTTTTTTAATAATTTTTTAAAATTAATTTTTTTAAAGCATTAAAAAAATTTTTTTGGATTTTATATATACTATACATATTGCACATAATGTTTATTTACATGGTTTTACACAAACTATTATTTTCATATGTTTATATGAAAAAAAATATGAAAAATAACATCCCGGTTCGATCACCGTCAGAGACAATATTTTTTTTTATTATTTTTTATAGGTTTAAAAAAAAAAGTAAATATAAAAAAGTAAAATCAAAAATCCTGTAAAAAATTAATAATAAACATTCAGCACATTATATAAAAAAATATTCATTATGAAAACTATGAAAATAAAAAAATTCTCTAAATTGAATATTTCTCTTCGCAAAATTAAATAAAGCAAAAAAAAATTCTCAAATTCTCAATTCTCAAGTAAAATCGCAAAATGATCCTTTTCTTTAAATAAAGCAAAAAAAGGTGATTTTACTTTATTTTATATGTATTTAAAAAATGTATTAAAAAAAAATTGAAAGACCTTTGAAAAATTTAATTTAAAAAAAAAATATTATCTCTGATGGCGATGAATCCGGATGTTATTTTTAAAAAAAAAATTCAGAATCAGAGAATATTTTTTTAATTATTTTTTTAATAAAATTTCAAAAAAATTTTTAAATATTAAAAAGTAAAATGAAAAATCCTGTAAAATTAAAAATAAATATTGAGTACAAATTTTTTTTTTTTAAATATAAAACAATTTGACAATTCATTTCCCCTAATATAAAATATGAAAATAAAAAAATTCTCTACATTTAATTATTCTGTTCTTCGAAAAATCGCAAATATTTTTTCTATAACACAAAACTCGACAAAAAACGCAAAAAAGGTAAAAAAGGAATATACAAAATTTTCTCACTGAAAGAGAAAAATGAAAAAATAAAAATGTTTATTAAAAGCGATAAATTAATTATAAACATAATAATATTTTTTCTCAATCGTTCATCGTGATATCTAGTTATTTAAAATCAATCATAATATTAAAAACCCAAAAAGAGTGACATTATTAAAAATATTAAGTTTTTCACTCTGATAATTTTTTAAGACAAGATTTTGCAGTTTATTAGCTGTGTTTTTTTCATTCTGGTCAGGATGAAGGTTTGAAAAGAACGATAAAGATAATATATTCCGGTTTAATAAATTTGCACATAAATTTCAACAGATGGCGATAGGCGTAACCGATTTGTCATAATTTTAATTTTATTTAGACATGTTATTTTTGTAGTGGTATGAATGTTTTTAAAAAAGGCCAACATATATTTTAAATTTTTTTATATTTTTACAGTAGGTATTTAAGAAAATCACTATTTTTCTCTGATTTTGTTTGTACCGCCATCTGTTTCTAAATTAAAAGCTATTCTGGTCTCACACTAAAAGCTATTCAGGTCTCATTCTGCTGATCCAGATAAATCTTTGGGTTATGTTGTTGTTGTTTTACATATAAAAATTTTGATCTTGATACTGACCCGATTGAAAAAAACACAGCTATTATCGCCTCGACATACACTTCCAACTTTTCCCAGGAAACTAGAAATAGGGTATTTGAACAGGTTTGTATAAAAGAATGGGCTGATTCTGGAAAAAATACAAAATTGGATCGCTGATGGCTTCTTATTAATTATTTTATTATTTGCTCAAATTTTGTTTATTTGAAGTTTGTATAAATATGTATTTGGAAAATGACATATATTTTTTGCTCTTTCATGGAAAGGAAATAAAGTTAATATGATATAAAATCGGACTAATATCCGCTACATGTGTATACTTGGTATATGAAGAACATTTTATATTAGTTATTTTATTCCAAATATATATATATATGAAATCATTCTATCGACTGAGATTTTGTTTCACCCGACAAAAATATTAAGTGTCGCTTAATACATTCTGGCGGGAAGGCATCGATAATATATATATATACAAATTTAGGACATGGTCAACAGAGGAAATATAAACTCGTCCACAATTTTGTTTAAAAAACCACAGCATTTACATATTTTATTTTTAACATTTCCATTGCTAGGAATTTTAACAAAAACCAAATCTGTAAGCCTTTTAAAAATAATGTAAAATTTTTTTACTAAGTGTAAATAAAATAATAGCATGATGAATATTGTAAAAATAAGAAAAAAAATATTTAAAAATTTTTTTTATAAAATAAATTCTCAATCGAGTAAACTATCACTCAAAGGACGATCAATATTCATATAACCATATTAATGTTTATCAAAACTTATTAATTATAAACTACAGATACTAAAATAGTATCAGTGTATAAATATAAAAAAAGATTGTAGAAATTTTTTTTAAAAAATAGCGTACAGTAATTTTCGTTAATATCTTTCTATAAAAATAATGTCACTATTGCCTTAGATTTAATTATTTAGTGTTTTTGATTCATGACTAATTTATATATTTGGATATTATGTTTGGTTTAGATATTATATAATAGCAACAAAACTGCCAACAAAATCGCAAAAAAAATTAACATTGGCGATAGAAAAAATGTATAAACATACATATTTAAGATCTAAAATTATGTAAAAAGTATTTTTTATTAATTTCTCTAAATATAAAAATATGTATATGTATTAAACTTTATATTGTGATTAAATAAAATACATTTAAATAAAATTATACTAGTAATATGTGTTTAATAAAACTATCTTAAATATCATTAATTTTATGCCATTATCATTTATATTATGTTCAATAAATAAAAACTATTGTTAATTTTTATTTTTTCTAATAAATTTGGATTATTTGAGATTGAATTATTTTTTCCGTTTCACTGAAACGCCTATTTGAAGTTATGTAAACGATATCCTTTTTTTAAAGCCAGTATGGAGATGAGAGCGTAGCGAATTTTTCAGTCAAATGAAACATCATAAAATCAGAAGTGAAAAACTTCGCTTCTGATTTTGCTATGTTGGTACCGCAGTTCATCGTGAAATCAGAAACGAAAAATGCAGTTTGCCTTTATACATTAATAGATGGCGCGCAAAAGTCTCCACATATTAGCTGAAGCTGCGTTTTTTTATTCATACTCTGCACTATAATGCTGGGTTTTAATGATAAAACAAAAAAAATTAGTTCAGTTTCAATAATTAAGAAATTCATTATTTTTGTAATATAAACTTATCTTTAAAAAAAGGAGGTGTAGCGACATAGCTTCATTTAATGTAGTCGGCTGCACCCAAGTAAATCTATGTGCTACACATAGATTATTATACCTGTAATAATATTTAATTATATGTTAATTTTATATAAAGAGCATTCGCTCATTAGAACTAGAAGTGATTCTTTTAATTTCTCCTATACGCTCCATTAATTTATCGTATATTAAAAAATAATAATAATTACAGCTAAAATATAAAAGTTATAAAGAATTCAAACCATAACGTTCATTTTGCGCCACCCTGTAGAATGTGTATGCATGGAGCAATTCCTCGCACAAATCACGGTTTACAAATGCCTAACGGTATATACGAGAATTTAATTACTCAAAAGAACGGAACAGGAATTAGAAATAACAATAGACGATCAACAAACTTAATAATAAAGATAATACATATGATTTCGGTATGACAGCTCCAATGAATGCAACATATAAAATATTTTTTTCAAGGCATTCCAACATTTTGCGGAGAGGGAGATCGTATGATATTGGATTTGCAAAATTTTGTTGCACTCGTACATGATGCTTATTTTAGGACTGATGAATGTGACCGCGCCGCGGTACTAAATCAAATCATTCTAGGAAAATTGAAAGGAAGGGCCGCTGATATTTTCCAGGAACGAGCAGTAAATAGCTTTAGAGATTTTAAACCAATTTTAGAAAACGCTTTCATTCCGAATACAAATTTAACACAACTAAGGAGAGAAATTGAAGAATGTGTGCATATTCCTGACGAATCTGTTGAACAATTTGGTAATCGCATGGAAAGGAAAATAAGGTGTTTCAAAATGGGCGCCGGGCATAAATTTCTTAATGGATTTCAAGGTATTGTACAGGATGCTGCGGAAACTGCTAGAAAAACGTTTATTAGAGGCTTACGATCGGAGTCTATTAAACATTATATAATCTCACAAAATTGTGCTAATGTTGAAGAGACTTACCAAAGCTATTCGGTTTGCGAGGGAATCTTTAGAATCGCTGAGACCGCAACAAGTGGAAAAAGCAACAACTGAACAAGCAATGAATGATACCACAAAACAGCTTGTGGAAATGATAAAAGAGCTGAAAATAAGTTCCAACAACCGGGAAAATAGACACGATAATAGATTTTTTCGGCAACAAACTATGCAACAAGCACCTCAACGAATGAGAGTACCGGTAACAGCAGCTAGGCCAGTAAATAACTCGTACGTACCAAACAATAACAGCGGTCAAAGAGTAACTTGTTTTAATTGTGGCAGGATGGGCCATTACAGCAAAGATTGCAGGGCACCTCGTGAAACAGGCGCGCCACCAACTAATAACATACATCGGCACACGGATTCCCTAACGATTGAGAGTGACGATTAGGAGTCCTATTCCTCAATTGAGAATGAATTCCGATTCCGTAACTAAATTTACTCCAAGTTGGAGGAAATTTTACACTCTCAAACATGTATAAATTGCCATCTGTTGCAATGATTTGTACTATATATATTGTACTAGATTGATTCTCAATTAGGAGTAGTTTTGGAATTCCCAAGGTAAAATGCCGCATAAGCGAGGGTACTCTAAATCGAAATATCATTCCCAAAAATTTTATATGTGAGCAACCATTTGAAAATTTAAAAAAAGTGTTGTGAATTGAGGCACCCTGTACTTCAATTCACAACGGAAATCAAAAATATCAATAATATTTAAAATTAATAAAATTAATAAAAATTTTAACTTAAAAACAAAAGTTTCAAATTACGCGTTGCTCGTGCACAGAGAAAAAATTAATTCAATAAATAATAATTTCTCTGTGCTGAAAACGCGTAAAATGAATTAACCAATCGAATTGAAATTGATTTAAATTATTTTGTTAGAGAAGCTGATTGGTTTTCCAAAAAATTATTGGAAAGATTTTGGAAAACCAAAAAAACTCCAACAAAATAAAATAGAAAGAAAAATTAAAATTTTGGCAGTTGATCGGATAAGTAAGAATGTTTTTATTTTAAACGTAAAATTGTCAGAAAAAAAGTAATGTTCTTATTTTTTAAAAATTAAAGTCAGTCAGTCGGAAAAAAGTTCTAAGTTAAAATTTTTAATGTTAAATTATTAATTTAGTAGTTATCGTTTTAAAATTGAAAAATAAGAAAACATTAAAAGTAAAAATTAGAGCAGTGATTTCTGCTAAAAAGTTCTTTATTAAGAAAAGTGTTAAGTGACATAGCACGAGAAATAAAACGAATCCTTTTTCTCAGTTACATTAACAATATAAGTTGAAGGATTCTGCCCTCTCACGAGAAGAGAGAGAGCAGCCAGTAACCGTGGTGAGGAGATGTGAATTAATTTGTATTCTAGTCGAAATCACTCAAAGGTGCGGTTGCTGGTTAGTTCGCGGCAGATTTTAGTTTAAATATTAATTATTAAAATAGATAGATATATATTTAAATTCAGTTTTAGTTCAGTTCAGTAAATCGTCGTTTAATAAAAATAAAAAATTAAAAGAATTTTACTTAGATTTAGTTTATAAAAATTAAAACTATGAAAAATATTATAAGAAAGAAGTTAAAAGTACAAAATTTAGGAACAAACATTTAAATTGTGAATTGGATAATTTGTGACTTTTATAATAAAATTATTAATAACTAAATTTGTAGATAAATACAATTAAATTTATGTGAAAACTAAAATAAACTAAAATTGTTTTGTTTATAAATAATTGAAAATAAAGAAATTAAACATATAAAAAGGTGAGATATAAAAAGTAAATAATTTAATATAAGATAAAGAAAATTAATGATAAAAGATTATTATCATAACAATGGCGCTGCGGACAGGATAAGAAGTACGTTTCTTATCCAAAAGAATTTAGTGTGCCGTAAAACGGGATAAATGATTAAATAAAAAATTTATCGTAAATCAAAGTGGAATTTATTAAATAAAAAATTTATCGTAAATCAAAGTGGACATTAATAAAAAAAATACAAAAATAAATTTTAATAATAAAATAAAGTTAATAATATTTTTTTTTTTTTTTTAACTTTAACTACATTGTCAAAGGTACGATTAAAACTGGTCTCTGCGGACCAACCATTAATTGGAGAATCTTAATCTACGTTTGTTGTTTAACTTGATGTCATTTGAGCATCATAGTTTTTAGTTGTATTTTATTTTTAGGACTCATGTCCAGTCTAATGGTCTTTTCCTCTTCAATCTTCTTATCGAATTGTCATTTAGGAGGTTAGCTGCCTCTACATTGTCATGATCTATTAATCTGATGCGGTGCTTTACTGCGAATCGTGCAATTTCCTCGTTGACTGTTTTTATTTTCAGGTCACTATGAATGTCAGAATTTCTCACATACCATGGAGCGCTAATCATGTTGCGGATTACTTTGTTTTGAAATCTTTGAATTTTTTCTATGTGGCATCTGCTGGCACAGCCCCCGAGCTGTATGCCGCAAAGCCAGATCGGTTTTATAATCTGGTTGTATATTAATATTTTATTGTGTATTGTCAATTTAGATTTTCGTCCTATTAGCCAATATATTTTTCTATATTTCAAGTTTAGTTCCACTAGTTTGTTGTTAATATGTTCTTTCCACTTTAGTTTTTCGTCTAATGTTAGGCCTAAATATTTCACCGTGGATCCGTACGGAACAGTGTTTCCGTTTAATTGAACTGAACTATTGCTATTTATTTTTTTATAGGTAAAATTAATATGTGATGATTTTGTCGCATTTATTTTGATATTCCATTTTTTTGTCCATTCATTAATGTCATTATTTGCTAACTGCAATTTATTTGTGGCTTCTTGTTGGTTATTGTCCATTGCTAACATAGCTGTATCGTCTGCAAATGTTCCAGTCAGAATATCTCCTTGTTCTGGTAGGTCGCTGGTAAATAAAACGTACAGAGTTGGTCCAAGTATGCTACCCTGTGGAACGCCTGCTCTTATTTCTGTTAGATCTGAAAATTCATCGTCTTGTTTAATTCTAAAAAGTCTATTTTCCAAGTATGATGTCAGAAATTCGACGTATTGTATTGGTAAAATTCTCTTTAGTTTATAGATTAATCCTTTGTGCCACACTTTGTCAAAAGGTTGTGCAATGTCAATAAATATGGCGGAGCATACTTTTTTTTCTTCGAGCGCTTTCTCTATTTCGTTTGTAATGCGGTGAATTTGGTCAATTGTTGAATGTTTCTGTCTGAAGCCGAACTGGTGGTTAGGAATCAGCTTATTGTTGTCAATTAATGGTTTAAGTTTGTTTAAGAATAATCTTTCTGTTAATTTTGAAATGACTGGTAGTAATGATATAGGTCTGTATGATTTAACGTCGTTTGGTGGTTTTCCTGGCTTTTGTATCATGACTACCTCTGCCACCTTCCAGATGTCGGGAAAATGTTTTAGTCTAAATGAAGCGTTCACTATATTCGTCAACATTATTATGGCTTTTTTTGGTAAGTTATTTATGATCTCTGGTGTGATAAGGTCATATCCGGCAGCTTTTCTTCTGTTGAATTTTTTTCTTATTGTTGTCTTTACTTCTCGTGGCGTCACTAGTGGAATGTCTTGTGAAATTATTTGAAATTATTCTTCTAGAGGAACGCTTCTTGTGCTATCATTTGGTTGGAAAACTTCGGCTAGGTGTACTGCAAAAGCCTTAGCTTTTTCTTTACTGTCTCGGGCCCATTCTCCATCTTTGTTTTTGATTGGTGGATTGTGCGTTATGGGTTTATTTATATACTTTGTTGCTTTCCACAGCGAGTAGTCTGTCCTTTCCGTGGGCGTCAAGTTTTCCAGGTACATAGGTACTCATTTTTTCTTCTTTGAACTTAATTATTTCTCTTTTCAGATGTTGCGTCATTCTATTCAGATTATTCTTGTCCTCTGGGTCTCTTGTTAGTTGCCATCTACGTCTTGCTCTGCGTTTTTCTACAACAAGTGCTTTGATGTAAGTGGGGTAGGTAGTAGTTGTGTTTCTGATGGATGTCGTTTTTGTGTTTTTCCAAGCCGCGTTCTGGATGTGTATTGTAAGTTTTCCAGCTTCCTCTTCTAGCTGTTGCTTATTTTCTATTTTGGTTTTCAGGTCGATCAAGTTATCTAGGTCAATTCTGAAGCTTTCCCAATCAGTGGTGGAGTTAGTAAGTTCAGGATTTCTCTTTCTGGTCGCTATTTTATCACTAATGGTTAGTATCACAGCAGAATGGTCGGAATTTAAGTCGAAATTGTCTTCAATATCAATATAGTTGTTCGAGATCTTTTTGGATACAAAGAAGTCTAGGAGGTCTGGTATCTTATTACTATCTGTGGGCCAATATGTTGCCATACCTGTCGAGTGCGTTTTAAATGCTAATTCTGTTATAGCGTTTTTAAGTTCTCTGCCTTTAGTAGTTGTAAGTCTGGAACCCCACTCTGTGTGCTTTGCGTTGAAATCTCCTCCCATCACAAATCTGTTTCCTAATTTATTAATTATATCTATATAGTCTTGTTTTTTCAGGTTATGTCTTGGTGGTAAGTAGACTGCTCCTACCGTCAATTTTAGCTTGGCTGTGTAAACTACTACTGTTGTCAGTTGAACTTCTTCTTTTTTCAAATTATGGTCAAGATAATGTTTAATGTTTTCTTTGATCAGTATTGCACTTCCTCCTTTTGCATTGTTGTCTGGGTGATTTGTTAAGTATGTTTTGTATCCTTTTATTGTGATGAACATTTGGTTTGTTAGATGTGTCTCTGATAGTAGGCATGCGTCAATTCTTTGAGTGTTGAGGAATATTTCCAATTCTCTTGTCTTATGTATTACACCGTTCGCGTTCCAGGTTGCTATTTTAAAAGTCTTCTGGGTCATAATTGTTTTTTCTGGGCTTGTGATTTAGGGTTATTTAACTCCAGTTTGTCTAGTCTGTTGGATAGATTCCTAACTATGGTGTATATATCTGTTAATAGAGTTGTTGTATCATTAGTGTTTGACGTTGTGTTTGTATTATTTGGTGTGTTGTTTTTTAGAATTTGTGCGTATGAAAAAGTGTCCGTTGTTCTTAGATCATGTACCGTATTTGATTTTCTTTGGCTGTTTGCGTTATTTGTGGTTTGGTTTCTTCTTCTTTTTTGTAATTCCTTGGCTATTAAACATCCCCTGTAATTAGCTGGATGTGCTTCAGCGCAGTTGGAGCATGTTGCTGGTATATCCCGACTTTTTGTGCAACTCGATGTCAGATGGTTTCCAGCGCATTTGACGCAGCGTGGGTTCCTCTGGCAATACTTAGTCGTATGACCATAGCTTTGACAGCGCTTACACTGGGGAATTTGGTTATTTGTTCTTAGCGATTCCATTTTGACTTTCATGTGATGTAAATTTTTAATTTCAAAATTTTTTTGGATGTCTTCTGTATGATCGAAGGTTACCATGAACAGTGGAAGTTTAGTGATGTAGTCTATTCCGTTTACTTTTTTTTTGATTATCTTATTTTCTACGTTGATTATTTTGTAATTTCTTTCTATCAATTCGTTTTTTATTAAGTCAGTGTCACATGATGGGTGCAGATGTCTTACCATAACTCGGATTGGTCTTAGCTGTTTGTTTTCAAATGAGTGCCACTCTAGTTGAAGGTCATTTGCTATTTATGTTAGTGTTCTATATTCTCCTTCAATGTTTACATTTATTTTTAGCTGGTTGTTATTTAACGTTTTGGCGTCAAATTTATGTTATTTTTTTTTAGCTCTTCTGCAAGTTTGTTGTAGTTCTTTAGGTTGCTGACGATTATTTCAGGTTTCTGGCTTGTCTGTTTTTACTATTTTGGGTCGTTATAGAATTGATTATATTTCCGCTGGCGGATGTTGACGGCGTTTCCTTTTGGTCTTTACTTTCCGTATTGTGTTGCATTTTTGGTGTATCCAGAAGCTGGAATTTATTTTGGTTAATTGGTAAGAATTCATTATATGATTGTACTAATAATTTCTTTTTCTTTTCAGGTTTCTTGATGATACGTCTCTGGATTACTGGTGTTCCGTTTTTGGATTTTTCGTTGCTATCCTGTTTTTGTTTTCTTTTTAGTTTTGGTATTATCCATTCCGTTTCTGATGTTATTTCGATGTTATTTAACTTATTTGTTTCAGGTAATACAGGTGTAACTATTTCTTTGCTCTGAATAGCTAATAATAAATTTTTCATGTCGTCGATTTCTTTTTTGGCTTCGTCAATCTTTTTTTAATTTTATTACTAAGTCTCTTTGATCGTTTTTTTCTTGTTTGATACGTTTAATTTCGTTTTCGAGTTTATTTATTGTAGCTTTGTCTTCGTCTGATCTACTCTGTTGATTTTCGTACTCCGGAGAGATTTCTTCCGAGGACCGCTTTTTCCTTTTAGAGTTTTGTTCAATTATGATTCTATCTGTAGATATAGTTTTTGAATGCAGTTGTGGACTGCTGCTGTATAAGAGATTCATAACTGAACGCTGGTGGATGTTTAGCGAGCTGTGTTCATCCCCTGCTGCTTGAATATTCAAGTTAGATAGCGATAGGCTTTTAGGTGGCGATCTAACAATTTGTTTGCTACCCTTAAATGGATCAGCTGCAAGAGGCTGTTGATTCTGTTGTTGTTGTTTTATTACAGTAATGTTATCTAGCACCATGGCCTGCGACCCCACCATGTGTGCAGAGGGATTGTCCCCGATGTTCTTTTCCACTGGCGACTTAGCTAAATGCCTTCCGCAATTAGCCAAGCCCTCGCCGTCAGTCGTGGAGTCTGACGACACTTTGGCGGATATCCCTGCCAGTTTTTCTTTCGGTTTTGTGTTATTCATCTTTACAAATTGTACAATACAAAATGTTTTGGATGTGTTTTTAACCTTCCACCAGGTATTATAACTGCCGCCCCTCTGGGGTCAGACGCAGACCAGAAAGCCGCCCAATGTGGAACAGACGCTTTTGGATTTTTTTTTTCCGCCAATCTCGTTTGCTCGCTGACCTAAACTACACCAACTGGGTTGGTTGCCAGTTCTTTCATTTAGGTTGATCAGCTGGACAGGAGGGACCTCGTGAAGGTGAGATGTGGCGTTGAGTAGAAGAGGCTCGGTTGATGCAATCTGGAACCCATCAACTGTATTACACGTTGCTACCCATTACCCTCCCAAGTTAATAATATTGAAAAAAAAAATATTTAAAAAAAAAAATTTTTAAAAAAAATATTGGTAGCAGAAATTTTATAAAATTTAACATCAGTGGTAGCAGAACAAGCAGTGGAAGCAGTAAAAAAGTGCGGTTAAAAATTGCAGAAAAAACTTGCAGAAAAGTAGCTGGTAGCAGAAGAAGAAGCAGTAAAAGAAGTTTTTTTTAAAAAAAGGGGAACATAAAAGTAGTAAGGTTAATTTTTTTTGTAACTATATTTAATATATATATCTATATAAAAAAAAAATTTAAAAAAAAAATATATTTACCGTAGAAAACTTTTAAAATTTATAAAAATTTTTTTTTGTTAATTATAAAAATGAACAACAAATTAGGAAGATACGGTTCTTCATTATTTTATATAATGAAATTAAATAAAAAATTTATCGTAAATCAAAGTGGTTACACCTCGATACCTGAAAGAAGCTAAGAAGAAATTTTCCAGCTTTAAGGTTGATGTTCCAGTTCATACGATTGTAACATTACTTGATGGAGATAGTATATGGCGTAATATTAATGCTTCAGCTACAATTTGGTCTAAGAAGAGTATTAAAAATACTTATAAAAATGTCATCTACCAACATTAGCAAACCCTTATCTAAAAGTAACGAAACTGCAACTTATTTCCTGAAAGGTGTTCCAAAGGACGCATATGATTCATGGCTAAAAGCTTATTTCAGTAACCAGTTCGGCATATCTAATCTTAACTGTCAAAAAATTTCTCCAAATAAGTTAAAAAATAGTAGATCATCTTATTGCTGCTTTAAGATTGAATTTCCAAAGAAATACGAATGGTTTTTTTTCTCATCTAATAGTATAAATGAAGTTTTCGTCTGGGGTAGTTTAAAAATATCACACTGGATGAGTAAGACTAAATTCAAAATAAATAATATTAATAATAAAAATAATTCTTTAAATAAATATGATATAAATAAGTCCTCAAAAACTCTGAATATAACTAGAAGTAAAACTAAGAATAATAATAATATTATTTAAGATAATTCTAATTTTATTTTAAAGGCTTCACCTAATTCTTTTTATAATTTAAATAACAGATTATCTTCTTCCTCTCCACAATTTCCTACTACCACCTCTGCTCCCCAGTCTATCTCCACACATCCACCTGGTGCCAATAATTTTATGCATACTGCAATAGTTCACTCCATACCAAGACAACAAAATCATACTAACACTCTAACTATGACAACACAACAGGCCACCTGCAAAAATACGCCTTACGTCAATTCTCACAGATCCAAACCGGCTCACAGACGACCTTGTTTTAATCTGGATGCCATCGAAGAGATTCCTGAAATTGATGAAATTCCTGTATTAAATACAATTAATTTCGTACAGGGTGAGACACTCAATGACCCGAAAATGAAATCTAAAGTCTCGCATACAAATAATCAATCTTTTATCGATCCTCTCTTTCCTCCTAAAACAAAACTTACAGCCAACTCGATCAATAGCTCTGAAAATAGATATTTATTGGGTCGCCTTAGAGAGGATAGACTTTTCGGTGACGTACGCTTATTTCTAGCTTATCTACACAAACAACCACAGGACGTTTGTGTGGATGGTAGAACTAAGACAAGTACATTGGTTTCAATTCAAAGGGAAGGCTTTCCTACTGATTTCAATATTCTAAAATCCTTGTACTACAAATATCATGAACAGCTAGGATTTTCAAGTGCTCAGACTGACAACGACCTATCCACATTTGAGTCCCATATTAATTCAAAGCACACCGCACAGTTACAAAGATTGCGTGAAAATCAGGACAAGTTTTTTCGTCCCTTACCAAGTCACAGCTCAGGAAAAAAATCTTTTTATGTCCCCTTCTTCTAACTTCCTGGTTAATAACTTAACTAGTAATTCTAATCCTCCCTTATCCTTACGCTTTTATTACCATAACTGTGGGGGTATCAGAACTAAATTAAAAAACCTATACGTCAATGCTAACTCTTCTCCGTTTGATATTTTAGTTATTACTGAAACTTGGTTAAATGACACTTTTACTGACGCTGAAATTCTTGGCGCTGACTGGACGGTGTGCAGACAAGATCGTGACTACGTATCTACAGGACTTTCTGGAGGGGGGGGGGGGGTATTAATTGCAGTGCGCAACACGTTGTCGCATGAAATTATGCACACTATTCCATCTCATTCTTTCGACCAAACTTTTATCAAAGTACGTATTGATAATAAATCAGTTCTTGTTGGGGTAGTATATATCCCTCCTAATTCTGACGAAGCTATCTACAGAGAATTCTACGAATGTTTCTTATCTATCCTTCCCACCTTGAACGAGGAAGACAATATCTTCATATTCGGTGATTTTAATCGTCCTAAACTATCATTTGTCCTTGACGAATCCGACAGTCAATTACTTCCAGTCAATTTCACAGACGATATAGATTTTGCTCTTATTGATATTTTCTATGGGAATGATCTTCAACAAATTCTCAGGAGCTCCAATAATAACGAAAGATGGCTGGATCTTATATTTTCCAACGCCTATTACAATGTCATAGTTGGTCCAGCTAGTGATGCAGAGAATCTTTTCTCTAATACCCGGCATCACTCAGCAGTAATAGTTGAATTTAAAACTGAGGTCAGTCCTCATACGAAATCTTACAACAACGAGGTTGTATACGATTTTCAAAATGCTGATTTCGATAGTGTTAACACTGCTTTTTCTGATGTTAATTGGACTGAAATATTCTTATCAAATGACTCAGATTCAATGGTATCGTCGTTTTATTCCATAATATTCAATATAATTGATATTTATGTACCTAAAATAGTTAAGAAAGCTAAGCTATCAGAACCCTGGTTGGATAGAGACCTAAGATCTTTACGGAACCGAAGAAATAAACTATACAAGCAACTTAAAAGTACGTTGAATCCAAACCCTGACTTGCTAAGGGAACACAGTGAACTGGCGGAGGATTTTTCAACAAAATCACGTAGTTCTTATGATTCTTGTATTAATAATCTAGGTGAGGACCTGTTAACGGCTCCTAAGAAGTTCTTTAATTTTGTGAACTCCAAGCCCAAATGCTCGGGTTTTCCATCCACCATGTCTAAGGAAAACTTCTCTTCGGCTTGCCCTAGGACCATATGTAACCTATTCGCTGATCGGTTTTGCGAGTGCTACAATCCATCAGTCAATCCGCTGAACACCACCACCTCAGATATCACTCATGATGTGTTATTAGACTCTGCGTATTTCTGTTGATGAAATACTTGTTGCATTAAATAACATTGACATAAAAAAAGGTGCTGGTCCTGATCTGATTCCTCCACTTTTTCTCAGTAAATGTGCCTCTCAACTATCCGAACCTCTAAAACTCATCTTTAATAGTTCTCTCACTTCCGGATCTTTTCCATCCGCCTGGAAATCTTCATACCTGATCCCCATCTATAAAAGTGGTGATAAGTCTAATGTCGACAATTACAGAGGTATAGCCATACTTTCAGCCATACCTAAAATATTTGAAAAAATCATTTGCGATAAGATTTCATCTATTATTGATCCACTCCTTAATGCCCAACAACATGGGTTCAGAAAAGGTCGTTCTACCACAACTAATCTTATTGAGTTTACCTCCAACTTATTGTGCAATATGGAAAATGGTTACCAAACTGACGTAGTCTACACTGATTTCAGTAAAGCATTTGATAGAGTTGACCATAGTATCCTTGCTATTAAATTGAAGAAATTGGGCATTGCCAACCCTTTACTGAGCTGGATTACATCTTATCTTAGAGGTAGAACTCAATCAGTAAAATTTCAAGGACTTATTTCTAAGGAAATATCCGTTTCCTCCGGTGTACCGCAGGGTAGCCACTTAGGTCCTCTTTTATATAACATTTTAATTCATGATTTACGTACTAAAACGTTCCAAAATTGATTTTTTTTTATAAAATTTTTGTAAACGTTCCAAAATTGATTTTTTTTTGTAAAATAAAATAGTAAAATTTGTTAAATTATAAAATTTTAAAGAATATTTTATAAAAATTTTTAAAAAATAATGGCCAAAAAAATTAAATAAAATTTAATTTTTGTAAAAAAAAATGAATTCAAAATTATTCTAAATGATACAATAGAGAAAATTCTTTTTTATTACATTTTTTATTAACTATATATAATTTTTAATTATATCTAAAAGAAAATCCTTTTTATACAAATTCTTTTGGTTAAATAAAAATATAGATAATCTATAAATTCTAAAATGAACAAGTTAACCTATCCTAATAGTAAACCTAATTTCATTTTGTTTTTCCTCTCTTCAATAAAATTCAAAAAATAAATAAGTATATAATAAATAAAATTTTTTTTGGGGTACACACACATAGATATCAAATATTATAGCTTTTTTATTTGGTTACAAAAACTTTTATTTCTCCAAGTATAAATTGCAAATTGTACGTTTTTGATCAATTTGTAATTTAAAAGTTTATATTAAAGTTTTGTTAACGTGAAATATAATACATAGAAGTGTATTATTATAAATCAAATTCGAATATAAAATATGATAAACAAACCCCGTTTTTGTCCAAAGAACATTTCCTCAAAATCGCCTCATATAAAACTATGAGCTATTCTAAAACAATGGGAAATCCTATACGTGTATAGTACATATTTTTTAGTAGTATTTTCAATGTACTATACATAGCAAAGATTAAAAATGGTATGGTAAATATAGGTAAAAAATGTGTCCGTGTTCGATTTTATTAATTTTTTTTCCTTCCAAGGTTATTATTCCAGCAAAAATATATAAACTTATTGTTGGATCTTGGGCCGGTGGTTAAATAAGAATCCAAATGTTCGATTTTTTATATATTTATTCCAACAATTACATTTACTTAAACCAGAAGGGTTTAATTAATAATTTAAATAATACTTATACCAGAAGGGTATTTACAATATATCGATGTTGACACTTCTGAAGCCTACGTAGAACTCGCCTACTTTTATTCGTTGGTAACTCATGTGCAGGGTGCTATACAGATGTTGTCTGTGTTACCAACAAAGATGTTGTCTGTGTTACCAATATCTCCCCCCTTTTAGTGAGAAAGGTAGTCTTTGAATTTCTCTGGAGGACGACGACATCTGCTCGAAGTACGACATTCTGATGACGTCGGCTGTACGATAGTTTCAGAATTGTATGTAAGTTGAATGTTTCAACCAATGACTGATATGTATGTAAGTCGAATGTTTCAACCAATGACTGATATGCTGAATTTTCACTTAATCGTTCGCGCATTTGGTTGTTGTGTGATTTGACTTCTGTTGATCTGAGCGTATGCACGTTGCGATTAGGTGTTGATCGATAAGCGAGAAGAAATTCTTGTATTGCTTGAGAATCAGATGAACATTGATTTGATTTTTTTAATGCTCTTTTTAACGTATCGACGAACCGTTCCGCTTGCCCATTTGATTGGGGGTGATACGGAGCCGTTCTGATATGATTCATGCTTCGCTTTGCGCAAAATTTTGAAAATGTATCACTAGTAAACTGTGTACCATTGTCGGATACAATTAATGATGGTTGACCGAATCTTGAACAAAAGGTTGATAAAATATCTATAATGGTAGATGTAGAAATATTTTTTGTTTGAATTATTTCTGGATATTTTGAAAAAGCGTCCACTATGACAACATAATAATAATTATTTACAGGACCAGCAATGTCAATATGTATTCTTTCCATTGGTGATTGTGGAATAGGCCATGATGAAAGTGTACTTTTTGTTGGTGATTTGGCTACCAACGCACAATTTGGACAATTTTTTCTATGAAACTCTATTTTAGCATCGATTCCAGGCCAGTATACATAACTACGAGCGATTGCTTTCATTCTTGAACTGCCTTGATGACCTTTGTACAATTGGTTCATAATACTTTTTCTGTAACATCTTGGAATTACTAAACGCTCACCATAGAGTATGCAGTCATCTACAATTGATAAAAATTTTTTTACGAGAATAGAATGTTTTTACCTCAATTTCCATATTGCTTAAATTTTTAGGCCACCCATTCACCATATACATATTGACTTGCTCTAAAATTTTATCCTTTTTTGTAGCAGCTTTTACCATATTATAAGTAATTGGTAGTTGACTAATTGATTGTTGAACCACTTCAGTTACGTCATCTTCGATATTTGATACGATGCCACGACGTAATCTTCATCACTGGTTTGCTTATTATTTATCAGCCGAGACAAAACGTCGACGTAACCAAATTCGGCTGTTGGTACATATTTGATATTGAAGTCATACGCCATTAACGTTAAACACCAGCGCTGTAACCTATTTGCTGTATGTGTTGCTATACCTTTTTTTGAACCAAATATTGTTAAAAATGGCTTGTGATCTGTCAGTAGCGTGAACTTTCTACCATACGTCATTTTGTGAAATTTAGTTATTGCGAAAACTAACGCTAAGGCTTCCTTTTCAATCTGGCTGTAGTGTTTTTCTGCCGCGTTAAGCGCTCTGGAAACATGATAAATTGGTTTTTCTATACCATTTGGCATGGTATGTGATATTCGACCACCAATACCAGCATTTGACGCGTCAGCTGCGACTGTTATTGGTAATGCTGGATTGAAATGAGTTAGTAGCAATTCTGAATTTAGCAGTTTTTTAAATTTTTTGAAAGACTCTTCACAATGGCGTGACCAACACCACTTTGTGTCTTTTTTAAGGAGTTCGTCTAAGGAGTTCGCACCATGCACGAAGTTCCCGCATTTGTTTTAAAAATTTGCCATAATAATTTACTGCGCCAAGAAACGATCGAAGTTCGCTAATATTTGCTGGTGCAGGTAATTTGTTAATTACATCAATTTTGGCTTTATCAGGACGAATACCATGTTGATCAATGATATGTCCGAGAAATTTACATTTTTCGGCGAAAAATTCACATTTTGAAAAATTTAAGGTTAAACCATACTCTAAAATCGTTGTAACACATCTGTTAATATTTTGAAATTTTCTTCGATTGATGAAGTTGCTATTGATACGTCATCTAGATAAGGTGTGTCCATAGCTTGTTATGGACACACCTTAAATGCCCCGGTTGCTGATTTGACACCAGGCGCTAGTCTGTTGAAAGCGTATAAACCACGATGCGTGTTGATCGTTAGAAGTCGTTTTGTTTCCTCATCTACTTCCATTTGCATATATGCATCTGATAAGTCCAGCTTTGTGAAAATTCGGCAGTTTGACATTTTGGCAAACATGTCATCGGGCACCGGCAGTGGATATCTGTGACTCAAGCTGTGAATTGAGACCTGTTGAATAGTCAGCACAGATTCGAATTCTGCCGTTTGGTTTCTTAACGACAACTATTGGTGCTGCCCAAGTGGAAAAATTTATTGGTGTTATGATACCAGCAATTTCTAACCTTTTTAATTCGGCTTCCACTTGCCCTACAGATGCATATGCTACGGTACGTTTCGGCCTGAAAACTGGTGTTGCGTCTGGTTTAAGATCGAGATGAATTTGATATTTGGCGCAATGCCCTGGCGCGTCAGTAAAAACATCTTGAAATCTGCTTCTGACACTTTGGATATACTCGTCTTTATTCTGACAGCTCACCATATTACAAAATAATTTGATTGGTTGCTCCCACAACTTGAATTCCTCAATCAAATCAATGCCTAAAACGTTTAAATTTTCAATTTCTGATACAAAATTTTACCTTGTTTTTGGGTTTCCCCGATCTGTAGAGTACAATAAAATTCCCCAACGAATTTAATTTGTGAAGAAGACGGATCTCTGGCTTTGTGATTGGTATCTGATAATTTCGGTACGCCTATTTGTTTGTGTTTAGCTCGCGAAATTATTGTTAGGTCAGAACCTGTGTCCAGTTGCAAGTTGACAGCTTTGTTGTTTATCATGATTTTCACGAATTTTCTTTTATTCGATGAGTTGACTTGATTGATAATGCTGCTGATCTTGTTTGATTTCGATGACGTCTTACTTTTGTTACTCTTTTTGCTATGGTCTTTGCTATCTTTCGTTTTATTAGATGAACACGAAAAATAACCTTCTTTATGACCAATAACACCGCAATATTTACACTTGTGCGTTGCGTACGAACAATCTTTGATGAAATGCATGTTTCCGCATTTCCAGCATGGAGTTCTTGGCTTTGAAGTTGTTTTTTTGTTAAAATCGTCACGTGATTTTGATTTATTTTTGTTAAAATTTACTAATTGGACTTGACTTTGACTTGTCTCAATTAGTCTTGAGTCTCGATTCAAATTAATATTGCGTTGCGCTTCGGCAACTAATTTTTCGACTGTGATTGGTGTATCAGCTGTTTCAGCGTCAAGTATTGATAGTAATCTGGTGCGCAATTGAGCTTCGTTATTTTTTTGCAATCCCATTACAAAAATTAAACACTTTAAATTATTTTTGGTGAAACCATCAAATTTGAAATTTTCACAATTGCGGTTGACACGTGCGTGATACAAAATCCTCTGCTTCTGTTTTAACTGTTTGAAAACATTTGTATCTAAAGTTGAAAATTGTTTCCTGAATGTCGAACATTTTTGTGAGAATTTCGGTTGTTTGCTTGAAAGTTAACTCGTTTGGCTTCTTGGGCAATATATAATCTATATACTTATCATGTGACACGTGGTTCAATTTTCGAAGTAACATTCGCACTTTTGCTGCATCTTCTAAGTTTTTTGCGTCTTCTGCAAAAAGCCCCTCGTACCTTGCGAACTATGATGAAAATGTTTGATTATTTTCCGCATCATATGTGAAGTCTTTTATGTTTTTCGCCAACGTGTCCATTATGTTTTCTGCAAACGGTTGCTGCGCTCGTTGTGACTGACATTGACCCGTTGTGGCATCAACTAATTTTTTAAGTAGTTCATCATGACGACTTATTGCTGCCTGTTGCGCTTCCAAAATCTTGGCCAATGTTGCCTCCGCCATTACTATATCCAATCACGAAAAGCGAACAAAAAAAACTATAATGATGCAAAAAAAAACTTGTGTCATGTGCTTTTTTTTTCGATAAAAAAAAACTTTTATATAGGTTTTATTTTTCTTCACGCGACAAAAAAAACCTCCAAAAAAAAAACGTGGTTGTGATTTTTTCTTTATGATTCTTTTCGATTAGAACCAGAAAAAAAAACGTGATTTTTACTTTTTTTTTTACTTTCCCTTTTATGAATTCACACTTCCAGTATATATACATATATGTCGGTATATATATATGTCGGTATATGTATATATGTCGGTATCTCCTCACCTGGCCATAACTCTTAAACGGTTTGACCGATTGAGCTCAAATTTGGAAGTTGAGCTCGTGCCATCAAATTTGGGGCCTTTTTGATGAGGGGGATTAAATTCATTAAAAATATTAAAGTATAAATGTAAATTAAATTCATTAAAAATATTAAAGTATAAATGTAAATTAAATTCATTAAAAATATTAAAGTATAAATGTAAAATTGTTAAATTTGGATTTACTTTTATTGATTTAAAGTAGTTTGGGGCCTTTTTGAGAGTGGGAAGGGGGCGCGGAGGGCCGTTTTTTTTTAATGTACCAAAAAAACCATGTGGGGCATCAAATGAAAGGTCTTGACGAGTACATCTCATTGAGCGGTAGTCCGGGGGGCGCCGTTGGTCATGTCGGGCCCAAATCGGGGCAATGTTGGGCTCTATAATACAAAAAATCATGTGGGGTATCAAATGAAAGGTCTTGAAGAGTACATATCATTGAGCGGTAGTCTGGGGGGCGACGGGGTGATGCCGGGGCCCAAAACGGGGGCCATGTTGGACCCCATATTACAAAAAATCATGAGGGGTATCAAATGAAAGGTTTTGAAGTGTACATCTCAATGGGGTGTATTTCGTGGGGCGCCGTGTGTCATGTAGGGGCTAAAATGGGGGCAATGTTGGGCCCTATAATACAAAAAATAATGTGGGGTATCAAATGATAGGTCTTGACGAGTACATCTCATTGAGCGGTAGTCCGGCGGCGCTGTGGATCATGTCGGGCCCAAAACGGGGGCAATGTTGGGGTCCATCATACAAAAATCATGTGGGGTATTAAATGAAAGGTCTTGAAGAGTACATCTCATTGAGCGGTAGTCTGGGGGGCGACGGGGTGATGCCGGGGCCCAAAACGGGGGCCATGTTGGACCCCATATTACAAAAAATCATGAGGGGTATCAAATGAAAGGTTTTGAAGTGTACATCTCAATGGGGTGTATTTCGTGGGGCGCCGTGTGTCATGTAGGGGCTAAAATGGGGGCAATGTTGGGCTCCATCATACAAAAATCATGTGGGGTATCAAATGAAAGGCCTTCAACAGTACATCTCAATGGGTAGTAACCCGGAGGGCACTGTGAGTCATCTCGGGCCCAAAACGGGGGCAATGTGGATCCCCATAATACAAAAAATCATGTGGGGAATCAAATGAAAGGTCTTGAAGAGTACATCTTGTTGAGTACTCTGGGTCTTGTGGGGCCCATAAGGTACTCTGGGTCTTGTGGGGCCCATAATGCAAAAAGACATGCGAGGTATCAAATAAAAGGTATTGAAGAATACATCTCGTTGCGCAGTCCGTGGGGCTTCGTAATTCATATCAGGGCCCAAAACCTGTGTCATGTGGGGCAATCATAAAAAATCAGGCGGGGCATCAAATTAAAGGTCTTGAAGAGTAGTCAGAGCAGTACCCCGGGTCATGTGGAGCCAATTATACAAAAACACATCGGCACATGTGGAATTCCAAATCGTGGGCCATGAGGAGCTAAAACAAATCATTCCCAAGTTGTCAAAGTATTTAAATATTTTTAGCCGGACAAATGAATAAATATTTCACCGACTAAAAAGTGTAAAATAAAAAATATAAATAAAAAAAGGTTTTTTAAAAATACTTTCCCTTAAAGAAAAATTCAACTAAAAAGTAATAAACAAGCAAATAATACCACATCAATGTACTTTCCCGTTGTGTTTGAGCAACTATCAGAAATAGTAAGGGAAAGTAGACCTTATCAGAATTAATGCCATTTATAAGGAGGTCTACTTACCCTTACTATTGCTGATAGTTGCTCAAACTCAACGGGAAAGTACATTGATGTGGTATATTTGCTTGTTTATTACTTTTTAGTTGAATTTTTCTTTAACGGAAAGTATTTTTAAAAACCCTTTTTTTATTTATATTTTTTCTGTAAAAAACCTTTTAATCCGCGTCGCCACTTTGTTGGATCTTGGGCCGGTGGTTAAATAAGAATCCAAATGTTCGATTTCTTATATATTTATTCCAACAATTACATTTACTTAAACCAGAAGGGTTTAATTAATAATTGAAATAATACTTATACCAGAAGGGTATTTACAATACGATGTTGACACTTCTGAAGCTTACGTAGAACTCGCCTACTTTTATTCGTTGGTAACTCATGTGCAGGGTGCTATACAGATGTTGTCTGTGTTACCAACAAAGATGTTGTCTGTGTTACCAACAAAGATGTCTGTGTTACCAACAAAGATGTTGTCTGTGTTACCAACACTTATCATTTAAGTTTTCTGTAATTTTGCTTTTAATGGAATATAATGTTGTGAATTGAGGCACCCTGTGCTTCAATTCACAACGGAAATTAATAAATTCCAATCAAAAAATTATTAAAAATTAATTAATTTAAAAAACAAAAGTTTCAAATTACGTGTTGCTCGTGCACAGAGAAATAATTTAATTCAATAAATAATAATTTCTCTGTGCTGACAACGCGTAAAATCAATCACAGCCAATTAAATTAAAATTGATTTTAAATATTTTGTTGGAGAAGCTGATTGGTTTTCAAAATCTTATTGGAAAGATTTTGGAAAGCCAAAAAAGCTCTCCAACAAAACAAAATAGAAAACAAATATGAAAAAGGGCAATCGATCGGGGAAAGTGATATTTTTAAAATAAAATAAAATTAAAACAGTCAAGAAAGTAAAGTTATATTTTAAATTAAATAAAATTAAATCAGTAAAAAAAAACTAAAGTTATATTTTTAAAATAAAATAAAATTAAAACAGTCAAGAAAGTAAAGTTATATTTTAAATTAAATAAAATTAAATCAGTAAAAAAAAAACTAAAGTTATATTTTAAATAAAATAAAATAAAATCAGGCAAGAAAGTAAAGTTATATTTTAAATTAAATAAAATCAGTTAAAATAATTATAAAATATAAATTTAAAATATATAAATAAAATATATAAATATAAATAAAATATAATTAAATAACATATTGTAATAAGTGAATTAAAATTAAAAGATTGAATTAATTGAATTATTAATAAATAATTGAATTATTAATAATAAATAAGGAGCAAATTTAGAAACAAAAAAGGTATTTTATTTTAATAGAAAGAAAAAGTTAAAGTGAAAATTGAACAGTAGTTAAAGGTAAGAAAAAACAATTAGAAGAAAACATTATTTTTGATTGTAATATTTTATATTACAACAAATGGCGCTGCGGATAGGATAAGAAGTACGTTTCTTATCCAAAAGAATTTAGTGTTCGGTAAAACGGGATAAATGAAAGTAAAAATAAAAAATTTTATCGCAAATCAAAGTGGACATTAATATAAAAAATCAAAAATTTTTTTAATAAAGTTAATAATATAGAAAAAAAAAATATATCAAAAATTTTTTTTTTTAAAAAAAGAAATAGTAGCAGAATTTTAGTAAAATAAAAATAAAAACAGTGATAACAGAAAAGTTGCAGTTGAAAAGTGGTAGCAGAGTAATTCAAGGTTGCAGTTTTAAAAGTTGCAGTAGAAGAAGCATAAAATTTTTAACAAAAGTTAGCAGAAGAAGCTGGTAGCGGAAAAAGTAAAAAAGGAAATTTTTTTTAAAAAAATTTTTATAAAATATAGTAAGTTATTTTTTTTTCTGATATACAAATTTAAAAATATATAAAAACACGGGTTGCTAATATTTTAAAAATATATATACAATAAAAATATATATAATAAACTATAAAATCAATTTTTTTTTGTTAAAATTATTATTTAATATTATTAATTTTTCACTAAAATGAATAAATCAAAATCTTTAGGAAGATACGGATCTTCATTATTTTATATAATTATTATTACTCCAAATCTAATTGTTTTAATAATGGAGATTAATAAAATTTATTTTTTGGCAAATATTTAGATTAACTTGAAAAATAAGAAAAGAATTAAATTAATTAAAATATGAAGTTAAATTATTAAAGTAAAATTTATAGAAAATTGTTTAAATTTAAATTTGTTAAAATTTTGGTTGAAATAAAAAATTAATCGAATAAATAAAAATAAAATCGATTTAAGTAAATTTTTGTATTAAATTCATTAAAAATATTAAAGTATAAATGTAAAATTGTTAAATTTGGATTTACCTTTTATTGATTTAAAGTAGAAAAGGTATTAAAACAAAAAGTATCTAAAAAAAAAATTGGCCAAAAAATAAAATTAAAATCAAAATTTTTAATAATTATAAAATGATTAAAATATACAAAAAATCCTTTTTTATATACAAAAAATCCTTTTTTAAAAAAATCTAAAATTTCTAGTGAATCAAAATTTTTATATACAAAGTTAATACAAAATAAAATAAAATGCATATATGATAAGATCCCTAAAATAATATATGTGTAAATATACATATATAACAAAAAATGATATTTTCTTATATACTACCAAAAACTTGAAGATTAAGACCTATCCTAATAGTTAACCTAATTTCAATTTCTCTCTCTTCAAGTTTTTCAATAAAATTTAAAAATAAAATAAAATAGGTATATAATAAATAAAATTGGGGTACATATATACCTATGTAAAAAATTATGTAAATTTTTTTTTTAATAAAAAATCATATGTACACATACATATACCATGAAAAATATTAAAATATTAAACATGATTATCATACATTATAATTTTTATTTGTATACATAAAAGTTTTATTCTCCAAGTAAAAATTGCAGATTGTGCGTTTTTGATCAATTGTAGTTTAAAAGTTTTTATTAAAGTTTGTTTACGTGAAATATAATACATAGAAGTGTATTATTATCAAAGTAAATTCGAAATAAAAATAGGGTAATAAAACTAATTACGGTGAAAAAGGTTAGGTTTATTTAGTTTAACACAAAACTTTATACAGAAAGTGCAGAATAAAATTGTGCACTAAGTTGACACAGGGCTGTGTAAAAATAAAGAACTTAATAAAAAAAAATTTTTTTGCATAAGTGTTAAAAAATTTTAATAAAAATTGGTTTTAATAACCAACATTTTTTTTCGTTACCCTATATTTTCATTTTATATTAAAATTTAAATTTTTTGTTCGTAATGACGAAAATTATATATACATATATATAAAATGATATATATATATATATATATATATATATATATATTTTCAAATTACGTTTGATCATTTTTATATAAAATAATTTTGTCAATTTTTAATATAAAATTGATATTAATTAAAATATTTTAAATTACGTACGTAAATTTCATTAGAGCAAAGCGGGTTTTTTTTTGTAAAATCATTTATGGATCATATTATGAACATTTATTAAACAATTTTTTTTATTGGAAATGAATAAAATATTTTTTTTGCATAATTTTAGGAGTTAGGAAACATATTTTTTTTATAAACATTTTGGTCAACAAAATTTTTTTTATTGTTGCATACTTTTAGGGAATGAGAAAAATAAAAATAAAATAAAAATAAAGGAGTATTTTATTTTAAAATGATTGTTGTTAAATAAAATAAAATGAATAAATTAAATTACATAAAATTTTTAGAAAAAAAAAATAAAAAATAAATTTTTTTTCGACCCCTAAAATATATTTTATCAGAAATTTTTATAAAAAATGACCCCTAAATCGTAATATAAAAAAAAGGGCATATATATTATAGTTGTTGCTGAATATTTTTTTTATAAACTAATGTCGCAAAATTCAAAACCCCCAACGTTGGCGCAATCAATTTTAAAATTTTCAAAGAGAATATCAACATTTTCATTTTTAAATTCAAGTCCGGAATTTGAAAATTCGGATGAACAAACTAAAACAAACATAGAAAATATAGAAGCGGAACCAAGTTTAGAAGTATTGGATAGAAATAATTTTGTTGATTTTTTACATCAAGTGCAAGGAGAACGAATATCAGAAAATAGAAAAGGTTTTAGAACATTGAGGTCAGGAGTAAAGTATAACAGAATTGGCCCAATACGGAAACCAAGGAAAGCTAGGAGAAATAAAGTAATAATTACTAAAACAGAAAGAAAAAGTTTAAACATAAAAACAAGTGTCAAAATGAATCCAATAAACGACCCCCATTACTTTAATTGCCAAAAGGCAAATAATCCAAATAGAACGATAAATAAACCGGGACCATCAGGATTAAACTCGACTCCTATTCCACCACCACCACCAATTGAACATCGAGATGAATACGTTGCGGAAAACTTTACAAACGACAACTCATATCATTTGGAACCAACATTGTTACCAGTTTAAAAAATAATCAAAACATTTCTAGTACAAGTTCCAACATTTTCGGGTGTAGGGTTGGACATTGAGAATGAGTTGAACAATTTTCTACAGTTGGCTCATCAAGTATACGAATTGACCAGAGACGAACAAAAGGGTATATTATTGAGAATTTTGATTACAAGTAAATTGACTGGTGCAGCCAACGCACTTTTCAGATATGCCAGCGTTGAAAACTTTAACCAATATAAAAATATTTTACGTAATCGTGTTATAGAGAGTAAAGATATGGCTACATTAGCATCTGAAATGATGGGAATGTATCAATACGAAAACGAATCGGTGGAATTATTTGGAGAAAGAATAGCAGAAAAATTTGCGGCGTATAGAAACAGAGTAAATGAAAGGTATCAAAACGAGGGACGTTAATCAATGAAATGGAGATAACCGCAAAAAGAATATTTTAGGAGGACTGCGTTCATCAGAATTAAAGCAATATTTAATTTTCAAAAACCCCGAAACCTTAAGAGTGTCCATAGGAGCGGCACGACTCGACAGTATTTGAATGAAACAAGGAACTTAGGAAATATAGGGAGTTCGAATAAAAATAGTAGCAATAATCAAGCGGATCAAATGATGAATCTATTAACCACTATGATGAAATAATTAAATGAAAATGGCGGACATGCGCAACAACCAAGTAATAACAGTTTAAATCATGGAAACAATTTTAGAAATAATAACAATAATAATTACTTCCCAGGAACAACAGGGAACTATAAATACAACAACAACAACAACAATAATTCGCAATTTACAAATAATAATAATAATTATAATAATAACAATAAACAATTCTCAAACAATAATAGCAACAATAATTTCAATAACAACAATAAGACCCCTAACAGAAATTACAACATGGTTAGTGGAAATAATTTTTCAAACAACAATAAAAATAATACAAGTAATTATAATAATAATTATAATAATAATTACAATAATAATAATAACAATCGGAATAATAATAGTAATAATAATAATGGTAACAACAAAGTGCCATTTAAAGGTCCAACAACTAACAACATTAAATGTTTCAAGTGTGGTAAGCCGGGACACATTAGTAGAGAATGTACTTGGGAAGCACCACAAAATACAAATTCTTCAGTTCTACGATGCACACACTGCGGAATTAATGGACATACTTCCACTCATTGTTTCAAATTGCGATCAGGAAATGTCAATACAACAAATCAGAGAGTACTTACATTAAACAGTGAAAATATAGCTGAAAATCGATGTGACTGGTGTGCACGAAAAGGTCATAAAATCGTGCATTGCGAAGCACGTCAAGCATATGAATCTAAAAAGGCGTTGGAATCGGGAAACGAGGATGGAGTGAACTAAAGAAGCCCAGCTCATTCCTCCAAAAGGGCGAAGAAACCACCTTACAGGAGCCCATAGTTCAATTATCATTAGATATAGCTAAAAAGGATAAAATTAAATTATTGGTAGATACGGGAGCACAAGTTTTTTAATTGTAAATTTCAAGTCACAGATAATGACATAAATTTACCTGTTGATGGTATTTTAGGGAATAATTTTTTATCTTCAAATTGTAATATATTAGGACCAGAACAAAAACTTCATTTTCCAAACACGGAAACTAATACAACAGAATTCTGTATTCCATTTATAAGGAAAAATAAAATAGGTATAATAAATACACATTACATTGAGAATCCATTTAAACAATTAGATCAAGTTAAAATAAAAGAAATTCAGGGAATTTTCGACAACATAAAAAGTAAGTTTTTTAAAAAACAGGATGAAATCTTATTGGACGAAGATAAATCCAAGGTAAAAAAAGATTTAATGATAAAAGAAGAAGAAATCGTTTATAAAAAAGAGATAAATGAAGAAAAAGAATTTTTAAACATTAATGAAGAAAATGTTGAAAATATTGGTGAAATAAAGGAGGAAATAAAATTTAATGATGAAATTATATTAGTTAATGCTGAAATCACAGATGATTCAGTGGAAGTTAGTGATAGTGAATTTAAAAATAAAATAAATGTTGAAGAAATTTATGAAGAAAATATGAAAACAGAAAATATTTTAAATGAGGAAGAAATTAAAATAGATAATGTTAATGTAATAAATGTAACAGAAAAAATAGGAGAAATATGGATTCCGGCGCGTATGGAAAAATTAATAAGTTTACCTACAACAGAGGAAGGAGAATTTTTTTGTAAAGCACAACAACTAAAACCAGGTGTATTATTGGGTAATTGTTTGGTAGAAGCAAAAAATAATACAGTAAAGGTACAGTTGTGGAAAAAATAATAGCAGTGCGCGAAATAAAACATAAAATTTCGATTTTTTTATAATATAAAAATATTTAATTATTCCATCTATTTCTTAATGATAGATACTTAAATACTTAATAAATTACACTTATTGGAATTAACTTAATATTATTAGATTTAGTATAAATAAAAAAGTCTTAAAATTAGTTCGGCAAAAAAAATAGCAGTCTTAAACAACATTAAAATAATATTATAAAAATAAAGAAATTTTGTCCACAAATTTTAATCTACTACTTCTGAACAATATTTGGAAACGTGCTACACCTGAACATGCTCATTAGTATTTGGTTGCGCCCCCTTTATTTTTAATTACCGCTTGACATCTTTTGTGCATGGAATCAACCAGTTTGTTGCACGTATCAACAGGTATGGCGGCCCATGCTTCACGAACTGTTGTCCATAACTCCTCAACATTCGAGGGGTTAGCCTCAGCGACGGCAGTTTTAACATCTGCCCACAAATTTTCAATACGATTTAAATCTGGCGATTGTGCGAGCCACTGCATCATATTGATGTGGTTATGTTGGAACCATGATTTTGCCCTTTTACTCGTATGCTTGGGGTCATTATCCTGCTGAAGTATCCATTTTAATGGCATTTCATCCTCGGCCCACGGTAGCATAGTATCTTCGAGAATTTTAATGTACCCGAACTAATACATGATGCCAGGTATTCTATATATGGGCCCAGTGCCATAGTAGGAAAAAACAACCCCAAGCCATAATTTTCGCACCACCATGTTTAACTGTCTTTACAGTATATTTCCTTTTGGCGTGGGGTTGTTTTTCCTACTATGGCATTTATGGCGTGGGGTTGTTTTTCCTACTATGGCACTGGGCCCATATATAGAATACCTGGCATCATGGATCAGTTCGGTTACATTAAAATTCTCGAGGATACTATGCTACCGTGGGCCGAGGATGAAATGCCATTAAAATGGATACTTCAGCAGGATAATGACCTGGATACTTCAGCAGGATAATGAAGGGAGCGCAACCAAATACTAATGAGCATGTTCAGGTGTAGCACGTTTCCAAATATTGTTCAGAAGTAGTAGATTAAAATTTGTGGACAAAATTTCTTTATTTTTATAATATTATTTTAATGTTGTTTAAGACTGCTATTTTTTTTGCCGAACTAATTTTAAGACTTTTTTATTTATACTAAATCTAATAATATTAAGTTAATTCCAATAAGTGTAATTTATTAAGTAATTAAGTATCTATCATTAAGAAATAGATGGAATAATTAAATATTTTTATATTATAAAAAAATCGAAATTTTATGTTTTATTTCGCGCACTGCTATTATTTTTTCCGCAACTGTAGGTATGTATAGCCAACGTAAATAATGAAGAAGTAAAAGTTGAAGATGTAAAACTTAAATTGACTTCTATAGAGAATTTCTATATAAGACCCCTAAAAAGACATGAAATTAAAAGCAAACCCCGAGGGAGACGCAAGGATACACCATTGGCGGATATATTTAGATTATTTGAAGAAAAAAGTTTTATCAATTATCAGGAGGACGAAACAGAAAATAAAGATATTAAGGAAAGAAGTGAATCTCTGAAGAAAATTTTAAAAAAGAATTCGATATTAACAACAGAAGAACAAAGTACAATAGATAAAATTTGTGAAGAATGTAATGACATTTTTCATTTACCAGGAGATAGATTAACTCATACTGATGTTATTACACACAAAATAAGACCGACCTCGGAACAAGTACCAATCAATAGCAGGCAGTACAGATTAGCCAAATGTCACAAAAAGGTGATTAATGAAGAAATAAAAAATTTATTAGAAGAAGATATAATACAACCAAGTCGAAGTCCTTGGAATTCGCCTTTACTGGTAGTTCCAAAAAAGGCTGGCCCGGAGGGAGAAAAAAGATACAGAGTGGTAGTAGATTTTAGAAAAATTAATGAGGTGACATTGGGAGACGCCTTTCCACTACCAAGGATAGCAGACATAATAGATCAATTAGGAGGATCTGTGTATTTTTCAACGTTGGATTTAGCAAGTGGATACCATCAAGTAGCAGTAGACCCCGAAGACAGAGAAAAAACGCCTTTCAGCACTATTTTCGGACATTACGAATTTAAACGAATGCCTTTTGGCTTATCAGGTGCACCAGCAACATTTCAGCGATTAATGAACCACATTTTATCAGATTTACAAGGTTTTAAGTGTTTTGTATATTTAGATGACATTGTTATCTATGGAAGAACTTTAAAGGATCATGACGAAAAACTTAGGGCGGTATTTGACAGATTAAGGGAAAATAACTTAAAACTTCAGCCAGAGAAATGTAAATTTCTTAAAAAGGAAGTTATATATTTGGGTTATAGAATTACAACGGAAGTAATATTACCGAATCCAGAAAAAACAAAGTGTGTTGCTGAACACCCAGTACCTAAAACAACGAAACAATTACAATCATTTTTGGGGCTGGTTAACTATTATCGTGCAAGTATGCCATTCTTAGCGGAAAAAGGTGAACCATTGTACCAAATGGCATCAAAAAATAAAAAATACGAATGGACAGAGATACATCAGAAGGCGTTTGAGGAAATAAAGAAGTTGTTAACATCACCACCTATATTAAGTTATCCCGATTTTACAAAACCATTTTTGCTAACAACTGACGCCAGTAACCATGCGCTAGGAGCAGTTTTGTCACAAGGGGAGGTAGGAAAGGATTTACCAATAGCGTATGCAAGCAGGGTGTTGAAAAAAGCAGAAAGAAATTATGCTACAATAAATAAGGAGATGTTGGCGGTTTATTGGGCAATAAAAAACTTTAGATGCTATTTATTAGGAAAAGAATTTAACATCTATACTGATCATGATCACAAACCACTCATCAGTGAATACAAGAAAAATACCCCGAAGGAAAAATAAATAGATGGAAAACGAGATTAGCAGAATATAATTTTAAAATATTATACAAACCAGGTAAATTAAATACTAACGATGCTTTAAGTAGGATCCCCGAAGAGGAAAAAAACGAAGTAACCAAAACCTTTGCTCGACAAAAAGAAATAGAGAATTCAAATACAAAGGAAGAAATTAAAAAGTTGGACAAAACAATAGATATTGACTATAGAAGAAACTTTGACTGAAGAACCAGAAACTACAGAAAAAATCATTTTAAACAACAGAGAAGAAATACTAGCTGTATTAAAAGAATATCATGACTCCCCTTTAGGAGGTCATGCTGGAGTCACAAAAACATATTTAAGGATAAAACCATTTTATTTTTGGAAGAAAATGTTAGAAGATATATACAATTATATTAAAAAATGCCCCAAATGTCAGAAAAATAAAAGAGGTCGAATCACAAAGATGCCAATTATTCTAACAAGGACAGCTTTAAAACCATTTGATCGTGTATATATGGACATAGTAGGACCTTTTCCTATGACTCTAAAAGGGAACAAATATATATTAACATTTCAGGATGACTTAACGAAAATATTAGATGGTATTCCTATTTCAAATCAAGAAGCGGAGACGGTGGCTGAAGTATTTTATACTAAAATAATTTTAAAATATGCAATAATTCCGAAAGAATTATTGACGGATCAAGGTACCAACTTCACTAGTAAACTACTTCAACAATTGTGTAAAATACTAAAAATAAAAAAGATTCAGACTACTGCATATCATCCACAAACTAATGGTTCGCTAGAACGTCGACATGGACCACTAGTTGAATATTTGAAAATGTTTGTAAATGAAAATCCTCAAACTTGGGATGATTGGGTAGCTGAAGCAACCTTCGTACACAATCACACACCACACATAGGTACAAAATTCTCACCTTTATTTGCATTGTATGGTTTTTCGGAACCTTTACCTAGTAGTCTTAAAAGGCAACCTGAACCTTTATATAATTTTGATGATTTTTGTTTATCAATGAAAGCAAGAATGCAACGAGTGCATGAAATAGCGAGAAAAAATCTAAATTTAAGCAAGGTTAAATCTAAAATATATTATGACAAAAATGAAAAGGTAGAAAAATTCGAAATATGTGATAAGGTGTTATTATTGAATCCAGCAAAGATTCAAAATTGAGCGAAAATTGGTTAGAGCCATATGAGGTTGAAGGTTCGGATCAAGTAAATTCCTTAATCAAAATTAACAAAAAAGTTAGGAATGTACATAATAACAGACTAGAATGTACATAATAACAGACTAGAAGGATTAAGAAATGTATTTTTTTAATGTAAAGTTTAATTTAAACCATAACATTTATATAACTAAAGACTAAATCTCTTGTTTTTTTTTTTTATATTTTTAGCACCATGTTTTATTTATTGAAAATTATATTGGGAGTATTATGCATATTAATCAAGGCAGTGCAGTGAGCGCCATTATCAATTCAAAAATGAAATTCAACAGGTGCTTTATTCGAGAGTCAAGGAAATCTATTAAATTATAAAAGTAATATAGAAATTTTTTCAAAATTTAAATTAATACCAATAGAAGAAGTTAATTTATTCATAGATAATATACAAAAAATGTTAAATAAATCTTGTTCCTCATTATCTAAAGTATTAAAGGAAAATAATTGTAATTGGTGGTTAGATGATATAAATCATTACGGGAAAATGTTAACTAGTGAAATAACTAAAACAAATCGAGGTTTAATAAATGGAATAGGAAGTATTTCAAAAAGTTTATTCGGGACAGATAACAATCGAAGATTAGAATTAATAAATAAACATGCGGCAGTTATACGTACAGATTTTGAATTCTTAAAGGACGTCACTTTAATACAACTAAAGGGTTAAAACAATTAGAGAGAAGAGTTGTGATGTTAGAAGAAAAAATTGTAAGGGAAAATAACGTCTTGGGCGCAAAAATAGAATTAAATTCTTATCAACTAGAAATGGGCCAAATAGTAAATATAGCAATGTCAAAAATTGGACAATTACAAGGATTATTACAAGAACAAGGGGAAATCATAACTGCTTTACAAACTAATAAGCTGCATCCATATATCATGGACTCTACAGTTTTAATAAATATAGTAAATAATATAACGAATGGACAAGGACATGACATACTACATTCAGTACGGACTCTTAACAGAATTACGGTAATAGACGTTAATCATCATGAGGGACAAATATAAATACGAATTACAATTCCATGGTTGGAAAAAGAATTGTATAATTTGCATAAAATATATCCGGTTCCAGTCGAAATATCAGATCACAATTATGCTATTTTAGTTTTGGAATGGGATTTTATTTGTAGTAATCATTGGGGATATTTTTTACATTTTTCATTAAGTGAATTTAAACAAAATTGTATATTACCAGGTAAAAACGGTGATCTAGCTTTTACTATATGTAAACAATTAGAACCTAAATTTGTTGCAAGCTCCAAAGGATAATTGTGTAATGGAACTTTTTAATCAGCAGGAAAATAATAACATTACCGTTTTTAAAATTTGTCAATATAAAACAGTATATATTGACAAATTTTAATTACAACAGTAATAACTAACCATCTTATACCATTAAACGAAGAAAACTCATGGTTATATTTGTTCAAAAATGAGCAACAACTCACTAGTTATTGTAATCCAATAACTACCAAAACTATAATATATGGCATAGGAATTTTAAGGTTATTAGATAATTGCGTTTTCATTGTGGGCAATTTAGATTTACGATATCGACATACTTTTAGAACCAATACAAATGAAACGGGAATAACAAGTTGGGTTTCTACATCTGTTCCATTTAAAAATGAAATAAATCCAAAAAGTCTGAAAAATAATACAAAATTGTTAAAAGCTACGGAGATTACATTAACGGACGCAGGGGAACTTACAAGGGAATTTGACAAAAAAGGAAAAACATTGAATGAATTAGAACTAGAATGGGAAGAGGAACAAAAAAGGGATGAAATGACAAATTACCAACACTTAACAAGTCGTTGGCACATAGGAGGATTAGGTAGTTTGGTGATTTTAATAATAATATATGTTATTTATAAAATTATAATTAATCGTTGTAAGAAAACTAATAATAAAGTTCAAAAAACGGATCAATCTAATGTGGAAATCCCACTATCTTCTATATCTGAAAAGAAACTTGGGGGACCAGGTACTATAAACGTAATCGGCAATAGTTCGAAACCTTTAAATTTTTCACAGTTATCTTTTCCTACACCTGAATTACCAGTGCTTTACAACTCTTAAGTTGAATCTGTTTTGGAGGTCGAAAAATTTGGACTAATAAACTTATAAAATAAATAAAAAAAATGTATCTAAAAGACCCCGAAAAAATTATCATCCAAATAGTTAATTAATAATTAAGACCCCTATATAGTACTAAGTATATTATAAAAAAAAATCCCCTATAATTTCTCACATTAATAATAAAAAGCCTCCTATAAGTTTATAAACAAAATGAAGACGAATGAAACAGAGACAAAACAAAGAAAAAATGAAACAGGAGATAACAAATTAAAATAAAAATTTTTTTAAAAATATAAATCTTAATTTTTTGTTTCTATAAATCTTAATTTTTTGTTTCTAATATTTTTTTTTTTTCAATTATTTATTAACTTTTTTTTCGTTAAGTTTTCATTTTTTTTGGTATTATTATTACATTTTAAATTTTTTTTATTAACATTTTTTTTAAAAAAAATTTATTCTATAAGATTTCATTTCATTTTTTGTATTTAACATTTTTTAATATTTTTTTTATTTAAATTTTAATTTTTAGCATAATTAATTTTTAAGATTTCATTTCATTTTTTTTGTATTATTATTACCATTTTTTTAATAAATTTTTTTATTTTTTAACAAAAATTAATTTTTAAGATTTCATTTCATTTTTGGTATTATTATTAACATTTTTTTTTGAAGTTTTTTTTTGTAACAGCATTTTTAATAATTTTTTTTTCTATTTTCATTTTATTAATATATTTTTCTGTTCTTTTTATATATGTTCATTTTTCCTAAAAAAAAAAAAAATACATAGTTTTTTATTTTTTTTTATTTAATAAACTTAAATAAAAACTAACCTTTATTGAAATTGGTGATAATACTCGTGGTATTTTCTTCGTCTGGAGAGTCTGCGGGGCAGTGGCACCCCCGGATGTAGGTGGAAGTTGTGGTGTGTAAGGTGTTCTTTGCGGCTAAAAGGCCGCTTACACACCACGCACTGCCATGCCTTCTGAGGGTTATGAGTCATAAGGTGCCGGGTAAAATGCCCCTTATGACTCGATTGGTACCCACAGAGGGCACACAACCGGGAACGGTCCGCTGCACTAGGCTGAGTAGCCTGGCCGGCCCGGTCGACCGCAACTTCCCCAAACGATTCCTCGATGGGCTCGACATCAAATTCTTCATTAATTTGGTCCCCCATCGTAATAATCTCCGTTCTTACATTATCTTCAGTTGTTATATTATCTTCATTATACTCAACTCTTTCTAATAAATTAAAAATTATTATTTTTTAGGGCTTTTTAAAAAAAAAATCCCTTATGCTAACGCTTTTGTCCGTCTGTCCGTCCGATGTAAACAATAAAAACCAATTATTTCACATAGTTAATGTACAGTCAGGTAAATGATAGTAGTTATAGGGCCACGTTGTGCAGGAAACTGAATCAGCCATATATCACCAAAGAGTTTGGGTGTGGTCAATGGGTGTCAGGTTTCATTAGGTTAAATGGTGCGGTTAATGGGTGTGGTTAATGGTGTTAAATGGAGCGGTTAATTGGTGCGGTTAAGGGTGTGGTTAATGGTGTTCAATGGTGCAGTTAATAGGTGCCATTAATGAGGCGCCATTGATCAATTAGTGATTAATGGTGTTGTGTATATGTATATAGTATGCAATGGAGCTACAAAAGTGAAAGGCGATATTTTGTAATTTTGTGTATGCGATCGAAAAGATCATTGCGTACAATTTGTATAGTATTTTTATATATGAGATTTTGGTGAATGAATAATATGACCTTGGTTTTTTTTTTGTGTTTTGTTTTGTAAACGATACTATGCATTAACGTATTTTTATTTAGTTTTTTTTTTGCAAAGAGGTTTAATATACGAGATTATATTTTTATTTAGCTTGTGGATATGCATAGGGTTTATGCACCATTATTTCTTGCATCCACAAAATATAGTATATATATATATATATATATATTACATATATTGTAAAAAATTTTGCCACAACAGTGAAAGGCAATATGTGGTAATTTGTGTATGCAATCGAAAAGATGATTGTGTACAATTATTTACAATTATTAAAATTAAAAGATACAATTATTTGCATAGTATATATGAGATTTCTGTGAATGAATAATATAATTTTTGTATTATGCATTTGTATACAAGAAAAGTAAAATTAGAATGGACTTAATGGAAAAAAAAATTGTATGATATATATATAAATATAAACAACAAAAGAACATAGTAGTTTTTATTTTCCGATTTCTTTATGTATACAAGAATCTTGATATCTGTATATATTGTATATATTATATAGCATCATGGTCGAATAGCGTGTATTTGTTTTTGTAAAATTGCAACAACAAATACGGTATATCTTTCTTATGAACGCTTTTGTGTACACAAAAATTTTGTATCGAAAAGAATTGCTAATTATATATGTTATTGATAAAACAACAATAAAATAAAAATTGCATGGCTGCTTGACAGCTTTTTTTTAAAGCTCCGCCTTTGTAAACAAAAGTTTTGTTTGCAAAATAAAAACAAAACTTGTTATCAAAAATAAAAAACACGTGTCTATAGAAAACAACTTGTAAATAAAATTAAACTTGATTTTTATATTTTAAGGTTTCCTTATCAAAGTTTATTAACATTATTTTTACATGTTCAAATTATGCAATGATAATTGCATAATTTGAACATGTAAAAAATAACTCATGTTATTAAATTGAACTTGATTTTTAATTCAAGGGCATATTATTAAAGGTTATTAACATTATTTTGTACATGAAAAAATTTTGCAACAAAAAGTTCATATATGAAGTTATTTTATAGGATAAATTATAAAAATAAATTTGACCGAAAAAAAAAATACGATAATGAATTTTATATTTGGTACAATTTTCTAAATATACAAAAAAAGTATGTATTATATTTTTTACACAAATTTGCAAATATCCTAAGTTTATGCAAATGAAGTAATTTAATTTTGATTTCCCATAAATTATTTTAAATATCAAGCAAAAAAAGTTTATAATTACGGCTTGAATTTAATTTCATTTTTTTTTTGCGCGTGTTTATCTTTTTTGCGTGTGAAAATTTTGTGCGCGTGTTTCCTGAGTATTACAAAATAATATTGAATATGTCTAGAATTATTTTTTTGAAGCAAAAAGATTATTTTAATATGATATTTTATATAATTTTTCTAAAATATATTAATATATATTATTATGAATATTATATATGTATATACATATATTAAACATAAAGATTTTTTTGCACATTCAGTATAAATGTAATAAATTAAATTAAATATTTTTTTAAAAAACGTGTGAATAATATATTGCAAAGGTAAGCATTTATAGGGTATAAATTCGAAATTTAAATTTATTTCTAATCACTTTAAAAGTTTATTTCAAAAGTTTAAGTTATTGTTTATAATTTAACAAAAAAAAAAAAAATCAAGATGAAATTTATGAATTTACTGTTTTATTTTCTTACATTTGTACTTTCATCATCTTTCGGTCAGGAGACCAAAGATGTTAAAATGGAGTTCTTGACGAATAACAGGAATACAAGGATAGTATTCAACAACAACATTTGGGGTGCTGTGCAGATTCGCAATTTTGTCCCTTCTCAGAAATCGGAATCATCCATGGAAACAGAAGATGAATTGATTCCGGTCACAACAAAACGCCCAAGGAAGGCTCATAAAAGGCCAACAGCACAGTCTCCAACAAGATCAACAACAACAACAACAGCAACAACAACAACAACAACAGAGATACCAGCAGCATCAGAGTCGTCAGAATTAGACGATTCTAGGTATGATTTGAGAACAACTCTTATTAGCGAGTAAGTTTGTACATATTATGATTATTTATAATAAATTTATTTTTCAGAACAAATAATTGTAATTGCAGGTCAGGATCTGGGGATCACGGCGAGCAAGGTGACATGCTGGCTAATCAACGTTACAAAAACTATAGAACAGGGCGCCGAGATTAATTTTTTGTAATAATTTTTGTAAAACATATAGTAATACATAAAGTTTTGTAATAATTTTTGTAATACATATTTTAATATTCATTTTTAGCACATTTCCAACCAAATTGGAAGAAATGTGTATATTAGTTTCACTCTGTCTGTCCGTCTGTCCGTCTGTCCGTCCGTCCGTTTACACAAACTTCTACATCTATTAAGATAGAGTATTAAAATTTTGACCATAGAAAGATAGTAATAAAATAATAGGTCCAGTGGAACAAAATTTCCTTCTATCTCTTTTCCCCTCTGAGTTATTCCCCCTCCAAGTTCGAAAATTGCCCATATTGAACATCTAATAACTTTTAAACCAATAAAAATTTTTGAGGTCTGTAAAAGCCATAAGATAGTAAAATCTTTTATCTTAATTGTGAAATTAACAAATTTTTTAAAATTTAATTCTTTGATGTATAAAAATACCGTTATCTTCATACAACTTTTTTTAGTTTTTTTAACACCCTGTATTTCCCAAACTGCTTATTATGGAAGGCTGAAATTTATGTACCAAAGAGATATCTAAAAAATAACTAGAGTCTCTGAAGAAATTGTATCCGTATCTCCCCTCCTCTTTCCATTGTGGCCCTTCGAAATTCAAAAAATTACATTTTTAATTTACTTGTATAATTATAACCGCGCAATATTTTTAAAAACAAATAATGAGAAAACTTTCGAGAATCATATTTCTTTAAAGTGCATTAATTAAAAAATTATATTCATTTGCCTCACACTTATAATTAATCAAAATGCATAATAATATAAAATTTTGCAAAAAACGAATATTTTGCATATTTTTAGGAGCTATATAAATAGTATACATATTGGTTATTATTTCATATCACATTATATTCAATTAAAAGCAAAATTACAGAAAACTTAAATGATACGTTTATATATATTTTGCTGGAATAATAACCTTGGAAGCAAAAAAAAATTAATAAAATCGAACAGGGACACATTTTTTACCTATATTTACCATATCATTTTTTATCTGTCCTTTACATTGAAAATACTACTAAAAAATACTATACACGTATAGGAATTCCCATTGTTTTAGAATAGCTCATAGTTCTACATGAGGCGATTTTGAGGAAATGTGCTTTTGACAAACCCGGGGTTTGTTTATCGTATTTTTTATTTTAAAAATAAAAAAAATTAAAAATTAAAAAAATTGTCTTTATATTTTTTCATTTTGGTTGCTTCAGTTTTGAGGATTTTTTCACTTTCGTTGTTATCTCACTTTTGATAATTTTTTTCACTTTGGTTGCTTCACTTTGGTTGTTTCACTTTCGTTTTTTTTTTTTTTTCATTTTGGTTATTTCACAAAAAATTTGTCTTTATATTTTTTCATTTTGGTTGTTTCACTTTTTCGTTTTTTCATTTTGGTTATTTTTTCACTTTGGTTGTTTCGATTTTGATGATTTTTTACTTTATTTCTTTAACCAAGTTTTTAATATAAATAAATAAGATTACAAAAAGTAAGATAAGTAATTACACAATTAATTTTTGTTGCAATTATTTATATAAAAAATATTGCGCATGTCAGGAATGGATCGCTGAACAAAATGTTTGTCAGTTGACCATACTACCATTTAAGCCACCAAGTCACTTAAGTTTCGAGTAATAAAATGATTATATAAATTTCATTTTTTTTTTTAATTAATTTTCTTGATTTGAATTTATTTATAAAATTTCAACAGTTACAATGTGTTGCTAAATTTAATTTCTCGACTTCAGTTAAAAAATAATAAATACAAAAATTTATAATATTTTATTTATTTAAAAAAAAAAAAAAAAAATATTGCGCATGTCAGGAATCGATCGCTGAACAAAATGTTTGTCAGTTGACCATACTACCAGTTAAGCCACTGAGTCACTTAAGTTTCGAGTAATAAAATGATTATATAAATTTCATTTTTTTCTTTAAATTTATATTTTTTATACAATAGTAACAGTTTAGATATTGATAAATTTAATTTAAATAACAAATATAAAAATTTATAATATTTTTTATTTATACCTAGGGATTAAAGTAAAAAAAAAATTAAGTTAAAACAACAGAAAAGCAGAAAAAGCTGAAAAATTCAAAAGACAAGTGAAAAATCTTAAAATGAAATCTGATTTTTTTTAAAAAAAGAAACACCTTTTTCATAACTTTTGTTTTGTTTTTATTATTGAACAAAATAAAATAAATCTTATAATTTTTCAAAGAACCTATAAAAAAATCAAGCTAAACCAATAGAAAAGCAGAAAAATATTTAAGAACAGACAAAAAACCCAACAACACAGAAAAATCTTTAAAGGAAATCTGAAATTTTTTAAAAAAAGAGAAAACACATTTTTTTCCATTTTTTTTTTTATTAAATTTATTGTCAACTAAAATATTCAGTTTAATATAATTTTAATTTAAATTTTTCTTAAAATCAATTATTGCCATCTGCTTCTTATTCGGATCGCGTCCTCGAAAAATTAAAGAGTAGCCTGCTTTGTTTAACTGTTCCAGTTCTTCTGGTGATGTTATTTTTTCCGCAATTCTTGATGGCAGGTAAACCAGAAGTTGGTGGAGTCCATCGGTGTTTATTAAAGAGACGGTTACCGCTTTACCGTATTTCGTCTCTTTAAATGCGAATTGTGCAATTTGGTATACTTTTCCTATTGTCAAGTCGTCCAGTTTAGTATATTTGCTGTCAATTCCTGCAGCAGTTGTCTCAAAAGATTCTAAGCAAAAATGAAAAATAAAAAAGAAAAATAAATATTAGCAACAAAAAATATATTAAATTTAATAAATATGTCTTACCATGTTGAAATATGTTTTATTATAAACTTTGTGATTATAAATGATAATTATTTAAATTTTGCGAAGCTATTTATACTTTAAATTTATTATGTAAATACAACAGGATCCAATTTAATATTCATCATATTAAAATATTCACTATTTTCACAATAATTTATAAGTTGTGGTATTGTATATTCCTCAAAAAGGGCCCTTTGACTGTCAAATAACAAACCACAGCAGAAATAATGAAGTTAGTATTTTCGTTGATCCAATAAGTAACGTTTTTGTAGACTTTTTTGTGAAATACATTCTAGCCAGAAATCATACGTGTAAATATGAGCATTAAAAGCAGATCTTAAAGCTAAATTTGCCAAGGTAGGTGGTTGAAATTGTAGGTTACTAGCCTGATGTAGATCCATACTGCTTGTATAAAATATTTGATATTATCAGTCTCCTTTTATATACAAAATATTTCTTTCAAGTGCCCTTCATTTTTTGTCTTTTTGTGACAATAATAATAAAATCATAATTAATATGAAATCAACAGGCATAATTGTTAAATACATTATATGGAAAAAAATTTTGGTCCACCACAGAAAAACTCATTTATATGGCTACTTTTGATTTAAATTAATTTATTTTTATGTCGAATATTATTATTACTTTATTGCAAAAAATAACCCCAAATACCTTTTACTTTTTTGTTAGTTGTTTTATATTACTATTTTTCTTTACATTATTTAGTTTATAATTTTTTTTTGTTTAATACATGATATGGAAATTTTTTTTGGTCCAGCACAGACAAACGCATTTATATGGCTTTCGACACTAGATTTACAAAAAAAAAAAAAAAGGATGAAAAGTAAAAGGTATTTGTTTGGTTTCCTTTGCAATAACGTAATAATAATAATAATTGACATAAAAATAAATTAATGAAATCAATAAATATCAGTTTCATTTATAATTTTAAAAAATTCCATTTGTTTTGCAACAAAGTAATAATAATAATCGAAAATTTTAAAATTATATATAGTTATTTATTTTCAAAAATAATTGTTACATGTTTTTTACATATATAACTAATCTTAATTGTAGTCTTAACCCTTAGGTTTTTAAATAGTTATTTATTTTCAAAAATAATTGTTACATGTTTTTTACATATATAACTAATCTTAATTGTAGTCTTAACCCTTAGGTTTTTTAAATGTATTTATTTTTTGTTATATTTTTATGTATTGACATTTTTGTCTTATCCTAATTTAATTTAAAAACAACATATTAACATAAAAATATTATATAAGAAAATTTTAAATAATTAAAAAATAGTCAACAATAATACAATTTTTATTTTAAATTTAAGTTTTTTTATATCCATATGGCACTGAATCAAAATCATCTAAAAATTTTCGTTTTGTCGAGGATGGTTTGTATAGCTTTGTTTCCGGAACCGAAATTACTTGATGATATTTTGTTCGTTGTATATTTCTGGAAACAATTGATATTGGCTCGATATCAGCTACTTCTTGTAGGATCATTTGTTTGATAGAATCAAAATTTATCAAAGTGGCATTTTGGTAATTTAAACAAATACCTTTAACTTTACATCTAGTATGTAAATTTTCGTTTTTTGTGCTAAATACCTGGTATGCATAATTTTTGGGTCCACCACAGACAAACTCAGTTATATAGCTTCCAATACCAAATTCCTGCTCTAATTCATCAGTCATACATCCAATAAAATCACCTGTTGGTGGATCGTATTCATCTTCGCGACTTATGTATATTACAGAGTCTGTATCATAATACAAAACTCTGATATCAAGCTTTTCTAAATACTCATAAAGTTTAAGGCGCGCTTGTGCAGTTGTATATGAAGCAATACATACGTTGACAGTTGAAAGTGGTGTGCATGCCTCCTCTATATATTCCCAGTTTACAATTAAAGTGTCTTCGTTAACAGGTAAAATTTGATTTACACTTATAGATGCATCTGTTACTAAATCATATAAAACATTAGGCTCATTAACAATTGTAGTCTTTGGCTGATTTTCTCTTTGACCGAATTTTCCCCAGAAAGAATTTAACATTAATTTGGCCAAAGATCTTAAACCAATATTTTGAATTATATCGGGAAAATTTAGCTGAACATTTTCATTTTTTAAAAAATCAACAATATATTCTTCTTTTTGTTTTTGGGTTTCACACCATGTAGGAAAACCGCTGGCAGATTGTTTCATTTTTATGAATTTATTCATCATTTCTGTGAATAAGCCAGATATATTTGAAATTTTATCATACTGTGCAATTTCATATTCCTATATTTCTATAATTTCTAAAATTTGATATCCTTTTTCTATTGCCTTCACTACCTCATCAAATATCCATGTACCAATTAAAGCTTTTTCATTGTCATTGTGGGAACAGTCTGATTGACTTAAATTTTCAGAACATGTACGACAAAGTGAAAACATTAATTTGTTGTTCTGTTTGATTGGTAGAATAGGGTGATATAAATTTTGTGGAGGAAGTATTTTACACTTTATTAATCCATTTTTTAATCTTATATCGACCTGTTGACAGTCTTGATTACCTATATATAATTTAGGGTGACCAACTGGAAATTTCCCATATTTACAAACCCACGGATATAACGAACACACATCAATGTATTTAATTTTTTCTCCAAGTTTACATTTGTAATACATTCGTGTATTACCTGTTCTTCCACCAAAAAATGAGTCACGAGGATCTAGTGGTACATTATATAGAACAGGATGATTTTTAAGATATTCAGCCAGCTTTTTATTTTGACGAAGTTTTCTGTAGAATTCACATTCCCACATTTCTATTACCTCATAGCCAAAAGACTGAAGTCTGTTTATTTTTGCCAGTGTATTTTCATATCTAAGTTCATACGTTTCAGTACATTTATCGTTTATTGGCTTATTTCGGTTGTGTTTTACACATGCTGGGTGACCATGAAAATAACAACCATGAAATTCAAAAATTTGGTTAGTCTCCCTACAATATCCATCAACCTTTACACCCTGTATAACTGCTTCTTTTTGTTTTGCTGCAAACTCTATTGTGATTTTTCTATTTTTTTCTTCTTCCAATAACCACTGCGTAGCCACGTTTGACTGTCTATCTCGATTTCTATATCCACCCGCAGGTATAGTTGCAATTGTGTTTGGTTGTAAAAAATTTCTTCTAAAAACTAAATTACACGCTGATGCTATTGTTGTCGCCTCAGTAAAAGGACACACATTACATTCCGTTAGCATTAGTTTTCTAAATTTTAAACATGCCTCTGTTAAAATATTTACATCGCTTTTACAGTATTCTTCTATTTCATTCTGAATATTGAATACTATATTTTTATTATTATTATACCATTTCAAAAATTTTTCACGTTCGTCTGTCTTCATATGGTCACATCCATAATATTCTATTGTAGGCAGACTACCAATATAATCTTTATTTTCTAGGGTATTGAAAAATGTGGAAAATACCCTTTTTTAAATGTATCTGGTAAATCAAAAGCTTTGGGTAATTTAGACAAAGCCATTGGAAAGTAATTTATTGAATCAATAAATTTAATTTATTGATCAGTTTTTGTAATAATGTAGTTCAATATAAACTGATGATCAAAAGATTTTCCATTATGCGCAATTACAATTATATTTTTAAATTTTTTCCTCATTGTTAAAATATTCTTAAAGAAAAGATCTATTACATTTTCCCTATATATAATTTGTCTAAAGCCACAATTTTGACAAAATACTAAATTATTTATTTCAATACATATATCACAGCGTTTATTAAATACACATAAGTTTGGTTCGTGTAATTTAACAACTGTATTTTCTTCAAATATTTTCTCCTGTCGAGTTTCCAAATCGTAAAAAATAAATAATTTATTTTTAAAATCAGGTGTATTTGTGTTTGAATAAAACACAAATGTTCTTGCAATACATATTTCTGGCAGGTTGTGCAAAAAAATTCACCACAAATGTGAATTCTGTCGGTACGAGTGGTTTTCAGACAACTAAAACACTTTTTGATGTATGCACAAATACTAATTTTTCCAGATCCTGTAGCCAGATGATTGTTATAACAAGACTGACCTCTAAATTTTCTATTACAATTTGTACATGGTATTTCGGGAAAAACTTTTTCACAAATTGATAATTTTTGGCAACAAGGACATTGTCCATTACAATGATGAGAATTTTTGTTATTATACGGTATATGGCATGTTTGACAAAAATAGCGACAACACAAAGCTGATGTTAATGACGATATCACGTTAAAATGATTTTTATGGAACAGTAAATTTAAATTTTTTCCATCTCTTTTGCCTTCGTATATTATAGATCTACCTTTATATCCGTATTCATATACAACAATATTATAATTTGTAAGATGATGTTGAAATTTCTGAATTTCTGAAATACCAGCCCCTTCTGATGGTATATTAATTTTCGCCTCATTAAGTAAATTCATGGCTTTAATTGTTTGAACCTTATGAGTATCTTTAATAATATGTTTAGTTTTATATTCTATATCATTTTCTACTACAGCTATAGCTACAACCAAGGCTCGAGGTAAACAAATATAATCTTTATTTTTAATAGTAATTATTCCTTTCCGCATAGCGCTTTCTTCATCAAAAGAATTATAGTTTTTACCTCGTCCTTTACCTTGGGGTAATCGCACTGATGTTACCTGCAGAACGTATCAGTACTTAGTCTAATAGAATTGCTTTGAATAATTTTAGATATAAGATTCCATATTTCATCTAAATTTATTTCCGATGCTTCCTTAAAATTTATCCAGCCAGGACCACGCTCATAAAAATTATTATCACAGAATGTTATACCTACTAAATCGGTTGGTAAAAGTCTATCTGATACATGTTGAATTACTTCTTGAACACCTTGTTTAATCCAAGTAATCGGCTCCTCATTTTCAGGCACTTTTTTTATAGCAAATTCTACGCGATGTCCGCGTAAATTAAAACGTTTAACAAACGATGATGTCTCACTTACAATATTAAACCGATTCATCTTTAAAAGTTAATTGAAAACTAAAAAATAGTTAACAGATTTGCTACTTATATTGTAAAATTTACAATAAAATAATACAATTAAAACAGGTTTATAAAATATCTTTTTTATTAATCCAAGAATTGTGTGTATCATTAAAACCAAGCCATTTAACAAAAACTTTGTCACCTTTTCGTTGTATTATTTTTTCTACTAGATAGGAGTTTGAGTTTTTTGTTTTTTGTAATTCATATTCATAAAATCCGCCCATTATTGGTTGTTCTTTATAATCAATTAGAGAATATGTTATGGGCTTTGTCAAATTAACTTTTGAAATTTTAAAAATTTCAGTAGACCAATTTGGTTCATATCCCTTTTGAAAAGTTCCTTTGGATTTACTAATGCGTACAAAATCATTTACCTTAAATTTAGCTTTATTATATAACTTAGGCTTATTGTAGATTGTTGTTAGTAAATGTTTTTCAGTTTTATTTGTTACTTGATATGGTTTCATTTTTATTGTACGATGTATTGTATGATTGTATTTATAAATTAAATCAACTAAAATTGAAACCCATTTATAACTTCCTTGTAAACTAAATTCCTTCCACATATTATTTTTTAATGTTCGATTGAAACGTTCACAAATAGAAGCCTTAAGTTTTGTGTATGTGTGATAATGGTTTATATTATGTTTTTTCATTAAAATTTGGAAATTACTATTAAAAAATTCTTTTCCTTGATCAGAATGAATATTTTTTGGAATTTGTTTGCTTTTAGTTAAAATGATGTTCATGGCGTTCGTTACATCAATTCCACTTTTTGATTTAACTGGTTCTGCATAAGCATATTTTGAAAAAATATCAATAACCGTAAGAAGATATTTATAGCCTTTGTTGAATTTTGCAAATGGAATCATTTCTACTAAATCGATCTGCCAAGTACCATTTAATCCTTTCTGTTTAACTTCACGTCTTTTAAAATTTTTTCTTGCCGGCTTATGCAGCTCATCTACTGTTTAACTTAAAACTCTTAGTAAGTTTAGTTTTATAGATTTTGTCAAAGAACAAAGTTGCGTTTTTAAAATGCAGAAGAAAATAATTTTTGTTGATTTTCAATTTGTAATTGGTAATGGTAAACAATATTTTATAAACGAAATGGCTACACTTAAACAAGGGTCACTATTAGCAGAATTTTTTTTATTTAAATCACCATACCCTAAAGAAGAATTGACTTATGACATTTTACAACAAAATGACTACAACAGAAATAATATAAACGGCCTGGAATGGGAAAGTGGTGTTATTGAATACAACCGTTTACCATGTATTTTGAAAAATTTGGAACAGTATACTATTTTCGTAAAAGGCAAACAAAAAAAAGATACACTTGTCAAATATTTTCCAAGAAAAACAAAGATTGTAGATTTAAATCTGGACATTCCTGGATTACACGATTTGCAAAACTATGCCATATATTGTCCTACCCACTCTACAACAGATAGCCAAAATTTAAAAAGATGTGCTATAAAAAATTGTTTTAATATGTACATGTATATGTTAAAATATAATAAAATTGATTTCTAATGATAAAAAATTTCTTTGGTTGAATATTTTTTTAAAAAGTTTTTTATTTAGTTATAATTGTATTGGCAGAATGGAAGCACATATATATAAAGATACTGATAATTTGCTTCTCGCATATCATTATTTTCTATATCCAGATCACACAGCAAAAATCTCATCTGGTTTTCATCCATGTACGTTAAAACCAATAATAATTATATCAAAAATTGGCCAATCATCAATGAAATTCAGCTACAGCCTTTGGATATTGTTTGTTCATAAAATATGTAATGATCAAGAAATTGACCAATTAACGTTTTTACTCAATACTGAAGAATGGAAAAAAGTAAACAATATCAGGGATTTTATAAGTAGTCATTCATATTTCAACTACATAAATGAAATATATGTAAGGGATTATGTATACATGTATTTCAAAAAGTGTAAAACTTATAGCGTCACTAAACTATCAACAGCGCTACTATTTTTACCAAAATTTAACACATCATTTAATTTTTCAAAACTTTTTGTAGAAATACCATTGTTATGTACTGAAAATATAATAATAATAAATGAATAAAAACAATATTTAAATGTTTTTTATTAGTTTTGTATTTTTCAAATTCTTTTCCAATATACAGATCTGTTATACTTATTAAATAAACTTAAAATTGAAAAAATTTATAAAACATTTTTGAAATTAATTTATCATTGTAGATGAAATCATTAGAACTAAAGATGTTTAAAAATGTCTGCATTGAAACTCCCCTACAGCGAAAGTATAAAAAAACACAGGAATAGTATCCACATACAGTTGAATAGTCTGATTGTAAACGTTTTGAGTTTCGTATAAAACATTTTTGCTTAGAATTCTGATTGATTTTTTTTATAATATTTGTTTTTATTGTTTGATTTCCATAAGAATCAAAATATTCGGCACATCCTCCTTTTGGAAAATTTAATACAAACCAGTGTAAGCCAGGCTTTGTGTCTGGATCTGAATTAACAACAATACAAAATGGTTTCTTCTTTATTTCTTTTGGAATTCGATTAAAGGCAAACACGCCTCTAAAACAAGTTTTTGTGTATTTATTCTTCCGAAGAATTTTTGCAATTTGTTGTGTATTCCTGCTGTTCTGTTAGGTTAGAAATATCGTAAATTTTTGAGTTACACTTAACATATTGTGTTAAAAATTCTTTTTTGTCTTTTCCATTAACCAATAGCACATCGAATTTGTTTAATTTTTTGTTTAAATTAAGTGTGATATTCTCATTGTATATATTTCCATTAGTAGCACAATTTTGAATTTCTGTAGTTAATTTTGCTGTGGGATATAAATATTTGAATTCGTAATGTACTATTTTATTTGATTCTTCGATTCCTGCAATGGTAATTTTATGTCCGAAACGTATAAATTTATCACGGACGAATGAAACGTCCACCAAGGCATATGACGGTACTCTGTTGTTATTAGATGACATTTTTATGTAGTATCACGTAACACATGCGAATGTGTAATAAGAATTATTATTATTTGTAGCAATATTTATAAGTTTGTGTAAACATTTATATTCCTGTCAATTTCTAATGACGCATCAAACTCTCCATAAACAATACATGTTAATGTTGACGTTAGTGAGGAACTTAATTTTGCCTCAATTCTTATAATACCTTGATTTAACAGGTTTTGACATGTTTCGTTACCCGATCCATCAGCTGATAAATCGAAAGCTAATACTGTGTAGCCTTTTCCAAAATATTCTCTTGTAATTTGATGACCTTTATCGGAATGATTTATTCCTGTACCTTTGAATAATGATAAATATGCTCTGGTATTACAATATATCTCAGAAAAATTTGTTTCAATTGGAGAATTAGGGACTTGTACACCGTTTACATATAGTTGAAATTGTGTTAAATTATTGTGATCAAAATGATATGGATTTTTTGATCGTTTTCCATTAAAGTTTTCATTATTTACCATACAAAATAATAATGTATTTGGTAACTGACCAATAAATACATTATCCAATGAAATGTTTGAAGTATTTGCTGGTATTGTAAACGTTTTTAATTCACCTCTTTTGTAGTGGTATTTTGCATTGGCTTTTGCAAGAATGGTGTTATGAGCTAATAAAATATTAGGATTTACTGTTACATGCTTCATGTATAGTGTTGCTTCATGAATTTTTAAATAGCTGTCGTCCGTATCAGAGCAAAATAAATAAAATTCCGGTTTTTCCAATGTTAATGCAATTCTCACATCAACATTATTTAAAAGCAAAGTAGTTGTGTTAAAAAAATCTACATGTAGTTTGCCCATTAGCTCAACAGTAGAAGAGTTATTGTATTGTTTTTGTCTTAGTTTGGAACCGCCATTATTAATATCATGAACATTTGGTTTATCTAACTCCCATCCAGAGCCCTCCAGATGTGTTGCGCTAGCATCTTTTCCATAGCTTACCAGGGAAATTAAATAGCTTTTATAATTATAAAAAGAATCGGATGGTGTTACATTTTTTCCATTTAATGTTACATTTACTTGTTTTATTATCGAATGTAACAAATTGTTTACTACACTAGGTTGCGCTATATACTTTTTATCAGCACCTGCCCCTGTTGAATCATTATTCCATTTTGATCCATCTTGTTTTAATATCTGAACTTTAAATTTGATATATGTTGAAGCTAAATCTCTATATGTATCTCCATGACCAAGTGAAACAAATTCTATCGTAGAAGGCGAGGCTTCTAATGAAGCTAATGGATTATACACTACTTCTTCGGTACGTAAAATACTAGTTTGTATTGGTGGTGTCGTGAAAAGATCCAGCTCTGACTTCATGCATTCTACTATAGTCATTTTTAATTAAAAATATCCAGAATGCGTGACGTTTTTTTTTTCTTTCCTACTCTTCGTCTACTTTTTCTACCAATTGAATAAAGTTTCGGTTTTACACGTCTTTTTATAGTTTTTCGTTTACTTCTTTTTATATGAATTATTTTTTTACTACTTCTCTTTCTCTTTCTGCCACTACCATACATCGAATGCAATTGGTTTACTGCTGAAGTTCTTAAATTTTTAATGCCTGCTTTAGCTTGTTCTTCAAATACTTCTTTAGGATTTGCCCCTGACGCAATATCAGACAAAATATTGGCACCTGTTTTCAAAACCTCGTCTTTTATCAAATTTAAGCCAGTAAATAATGATGGTTTTTGAAAACGAAAAAAACTTCCAAATAAATTTCCTAGACCACGCCCTCTTTGAATTGTTGGATAGGCCTGTAACAATTGTCCAATTTCATTTATATTACCACCAGCTTGTGATGAATAATATTTAATGTATTCGCGATGCATGTTAAAGTAAAACGACAAAGCTTTAAGAAATGGTTTTATTTATATACTTTTTAAAAAAATTAAAATCTCTTAAAATGTAATACAATTTTTGTCGGAAAGTAGTTTGGTACAAAATCAATTTTTTTACCATACTGATCGGAAATATTGATAGCAATAGTTTCAAAAATCTTTTTTTCTAATGGAACGTATTGTATATTTGTAAATTCTATATTATTTTGTCTTCTACAGTTGGCAATATTTATTGTATCATTATTTCCAAAAATTTCTGGCTGTATAATATCACCATATACTAGTAGCATACCACTTTTTTCATCTATAATTCGATTAAACGTAGTTTGAAATAATTCCAATATTTTTTTTTTGTCTTTAATAATATCCTTTTTTTGCTGAAAGATCTCTTTTATAAATTCTGGTACAGTATATAAAGTACCTGGTTTTAAATAGAAACTGTCTTGATTAAAAGATTTTGATATACGTATAAATTTTAGGCTATCTGAATCTGAAACAGTTTTGTACTCAACCTTATAGGTCTCATCATTGGTTAGAGTGCTTAACAGCTCATTATAAAACTCATGTAACGCTTCGGTACGTGTGCACCCCTCAGATGGTGTTATATTGTTAATGAGTTTAGGTAAAAGATTTCGTCTCCAATCATCGTGCATAAATTTCGCATAATCTTCATGGTAAAATGTATATCCTAGACGTTTTTTAACATTTAATTTATTTCTACCTACTAAAACTTCATGTACCCCCAATGAAATAGTAACAACAGATTGTTTTTCATATTTATCAGTTTGTAGGTAGTCGTTAACAAAAATTTCCGAAAGACCAACCTTCCAATCAGCTTTAGTTAAATCTAAATGTGTTGGTATTCTATTTTCAAAAGTTGATAAAGTATTATTGGGGAAAAAATTTGTTGAATCATTACTAAATAAGGTAATATAGAAATCATCTCGTGAATTCATAATTGTGATTGGTAAATTTAACCTGTTAACGCTTATTTATAACTTTCCCAGTGAGGCGGTGTATTATATGGTTTATATTGTTTTGGTGGTGATTTGTGAATTGTTGTTTGTTTCCTTTTATATTTGTTCTCTTTAGGATATCTTGACAAAATACTCTGCCTTAATAATGAACCACTTGCTTGTGCATGTTGTCTTGTATTTATAGGTGACAAAATATTTTGGTTAAAAAATGAACTATCTGAATTTGTACGTTGTCTTGTAGGCGACTTTTTATGCTACTGTGATAGTACCACCTGTATCTGTATTATACATTTTTATATTGGAATTAGAAGACAATCTTCTAGTTAAACGCTCATCCGGTAATGTCTTCTCCAAGGCAATTTCAGCAGCGTCATCATCATCAAAATCCATATTTATATCGTCCTCATCACTATCATTATTATGCTCTCTATATTGCGACCGTTGTTTTTGTTCTTGTTGTTCTTTTTCAGGGTCAAAACCAAAAACATTATCATCTTCATAAAATTCTTGTTGTTTAATATTTGTAAAATCAGGTGCGTATTGCGTTTCCTGATTTTTGGTAAAATAATATTTTGTTTGTGTTGAGGCATTTTCTGTATCCTGTTTAACATTATTTCTTTTTTCATATTTTGTAGGTAACTCTGCAGCTGTTCTCTTTTGGTTAGAATATTTTATTAAATTCTGTCTTAACATATACCATTTCTGCTTGGGATTTATTTTTTTATTATTTAAAAGAATTTCAATGTTATGATTTAAAATATTTAAACTCTTTTCATTTTCTATTAACTTTTTGAATTTTGTAAAAACTTCGGGCGGTATTGTTAATCATACGCTGCATATTACTCATTGTTTGCCTGATAATCTCCTATTAATTTGCCAATAATGCCTGATAAAACTGTTCCAATTAAAACGGGTAAGAAGCCACCTTTTTGTATAAGCATTCGACGTTTTGCTTTCAAACTACTTTTAGTACTGACTAAACACCTTAATACTTTTTTATGTGTTTTTAAAAATTTTAACTTTTTTTTTGATATTTTATTATTGCCATTTAAAGTATTAATTGCGATTTCAATCAGTCTTTATAACGTCATCATCACATGACTTCAATATACTATTACGTAGATTTTTATTCGGATTTCTTAACAATCGTAATATATGATGGTTTTTCTGCAATCGTTTCATATTTGTCACAGTAAATTCTGTTATTTAAATCATTTTAGGTACAATAACAAACGCAATAATTTTTTTCAAATATATTACAACGTATACGGTACAATTCATTGATGTTTTGTGTTAAGTCTAACACAATATAACCGTGAGGACGCGATGTGACCTCATTATATACTTTTGTAAATTCTCTTATTTTTTCTGGAAAAATTTGACGTGCTAAAGGTGTAATCTGTGATTTGTCGCGGGTGTTCTTAAATAAAACAAGATATTTAGCATTCAATGAAATATCTCGACAATATTTACCCTGATGAAAAATATTTTGTATTAACAAAATAATTGACAGATTTTTGTGATGTGAACCTTTTGTAAACAATTCACATACTTGTTTATTATAAGTCTCAAGCATTAAATCATCCAATACTATTAATATGTTGTCATTACATTCATTATTTATTTCCTCAGGTATATTAGCTAGAAACTCAATATTTTTAAAAGGTAAATTTTTAGGTACAGCCGACAGCTCAGGATTGCACCAAATTATTTTGGTTATGTTTGGTTTGATTAAATCTGCATGTTGGTAAATTATATTACAAACAAAAGTTGTTTTTCCACACCCAGAAGGGCCTGCTATTATCATAGTAAATGGGTGCAGGAATGGTAACATATTTACAATTTTAATTCATCAATTTTTCTTACTAAATTTTCGTAATTATTTTTAAAACCTTATATCACCTTTAAAGCGTCTCTATATTTATATGTTATTGATATACAAACACATGTATCAGGCCCCGATGTTGCATTATTATTGGCCCAAATACAATTTCTATAATGTTCACCGAATTGCGACTTTTTCACACCATTTTCAACTAGTAACTTTAATGTCTCAACAAGATTTTCTAATTTTGTTATATGATACTCGGACAAAAAAGGTTTATATTCACTTAAAAAATTAGAAATTACTACTATATCAGACTTAGTCAGTGACATTTTATAGACTGATCAAAATATTATAATTTAACAATATATATATATATATATATAAATATATTATTAAGTTTAACAAGAATTTAACAATAAATATTTTCAAAAACAAAATTATCCAGATCATCCATTCACCTTTTGTCGCCAAACAACCAAATACAACATATATGCATATATACATACAAAGCTATTAACCACTAATTTAAATCAATGGCACCTCATTAATGGCACCTATTAACCGCACCATTGAACACCATTTAACACCATTAACCACTCATATATACAACAATACTATGCAAATATACACACAATGATCTTTTCGATTGCATACACAAAATTACCAAATATTGTCTTTCACTTTTGTGGCAAAATTTTTTACAATATAATGTAATATATATATATATATATATATATATGTATATACTATATTTTGTGGATGCAAGAAAACTTCTTTGCATATACAAAAAAAAAAAAAAAAGCAGGTTTTCAACGAAGAAAAATTAAATAAAAAATACCTTAATGCTTAGTATCGTTTACAAAACAAAACACACAAAAAACCAAAAGGTCATATTATTCATTCACCGAAATCTCATATATAAAAAATACTATGCAAATAATTGTATCTTTTAATTTTAATAATTGTAAATAATTGTACACAATGATCTTTTCAATCGCATACACAAAATTACAAAATATCAAAAAACTAAATAAAAATACGTTAATGCATAGTATCGTTTACAAAACAAAACACAAAAAAAAACCAAGGTCATATTATTCATTCACCAAAATCTCATATATAAAAATACTATACAAATTGTACGCAATGATCTTTTCGATCGCATACACAAAATTACAAAATATCGCCTTTCACTTTTGTAGCTCCATTGCATACTATATACATATACACTATACACAACACCATTAATCACTAATTGATCAATGGCGCCTCATTAATGGCACCTATTAACTGCACCATTGAACACCATTAACCACACCCATTAACCGCACCATTTAACCTAATGAAACCTGACACCCATTGACCACACCCAAACTCTTTGGTGATATATGGCCGATTCAGTTTCCTGCACAACGTGGCCCTATAACTACTAATGATAGACCAACCGATGGAAAGCCTAATTTATTGAGAACCAGATGCAATTGATAGAATTTCAAAATTCGGGCGGTAGGCGGCGCTATTGAATTAATGAATTAATTTATATTTTATTTTCTATTTCTTATGTAATTAAAACTCTTTTTTTATAAAGTTTTACTGATTTTAAATATTTATTGAATTATTTCACTTTCATTAAATCTAATTTATATAATTTTATTTTATACAAAAATTTATTTTCTTTAATTATTTAATAACAATTTCAACTTCGATTTTTTTTTACCTTAATTTTTTTTACTTAAGCTATGTACAGACAGAAAGTGAAATGATGATTTTCCATATAAATTTTCAGGTTGTGAAAAAGAAGTCGGGAAATTTTTTTGAAATTTTTTTCAAAAAGTAGTACATACTCGACGTGAAATGAAAATTATTTATCAGAGACATGAACCTTAAAATAATCAAATTTTTCACAACTATATTAATGATCTGTACATTTAATTGAACGTGAAAAATTTGAAAAAATATTATTTTGACGTATGTATTTTCAAATATTTTAAATTTTATGAATTACTGAATTATCAATTTCAATATGATTGAAAACGATTATGTTGCTAGACGAATATGAGTTTGAAGAAAAAACATTATATGTATTTGACTTTTTACAATAAATAAATTTGACTTAAATTTGCCTTTTCTTTTTTATTTTGTCAATTTCAAATTGCAGTCAAAATTTTCACTAGGTTTAAATGTACAAATTTTAAATAATTTTTTCACGACCTTTTTACTTTCTGTATGTACATAGCTTTAATTAATAAAATTGACTACTATAATTAATAAAATTGACAACTTTTATTTCTATTAAAGTTAAAGAATTTTTATTTCTATTAAAATTTAATAAATATTCAAATTGAAGTAAAATAAAAATAAATATTTTTCATTAAATTATACCATTTAATTTTTTTAATTATGTTAAAATTTTTATTAATTATTCATCTTTCACCCGTCTCATTTTTCTTGTCTCTCTCTTCATAACCTTCTGAAAAGTAAACTAAATGTATAAAACAATTTTTTTTCTTGGAAATTTTATTTACTTACGGTAATTTATGAATTGTATGTTTAGGACGATAAGCCCTAAATAGGTCATCATTATCCACCAAGGAAGATACCTTTCGAGGTTTTATATTTACCTTATTTCTAGGAAAGACCACGGTCGAAGCTAAACTTGTTACACTGCCGTTATCAGACATACAGTTGCTCACAAAAATATCCGGCCACTTCTTTTATTCAGTAGAATTAATCTTAGACGTTAAGTTTTAAATATCAGAAAACAAATAATTATTATTTTTTAACATTATTTAGTCTTGTAATTTATAATCCAATCATAGAAATATCAAAATTAAATATACTTCAGAAAAAATCGACAACCAAACAATTAAGTACATAATTCGGAAATGCAATTTTTCTCGAATGACGCACTATTTGGTAACTAAACTTACTTTGGGGAAGTCCCCCGTATGCATACACACTTAGTGGCCGACTTTAGTGTCAATTGTTTTATGAGTTCGGACAGCTATGTAAGTTTTTCTGATAATTAATTCATTTTTCTAATATGTTTTTCTAGTATTATACAATGCATTAGTAAAGGCTTTTTATAGCCAATATTAAAAAAAATACTTAATTGAAAATGAAGTGAAAAACATTAAATATTTTGAACCAAGTAGGTGGCCGGATACTTTTGTGACCAACTGTAATTAATTAATTAAACTAAATTTATAACTTCTATATTATAATTATGTATTAGTAAGCATTATTAAATAAAAAACAACAGGGTAATTAAGTTTAAAAAAAACAAAAAAAAAAAAATTATTTTGTAAAAAAAATTTTTTGGAATAAAATAGGAAGGGGAGCGTGAACGCTCAAAAACAAATAATAGGGATAATATACAAAAAAAAATCTTATCCTTATTCCTTAAATTCCTATTCCCTTTCTTAAATTTTTAATATATATACGCATTTTTTTTGTTTATATAAATAAAATAAATTTATAATTACAAATTATTTATAAATTTATATAAAACTATTACTCAATTAATTTTTATAAATAAAAATTATCAATTAAAATTAAAGAAAGAAAAAAGAAATGTATAAAAGAAAAGTTAGTATACAAAGATATAAAATTTTTAGTAAAAAATATTTATCAAAATTTACAAAATATAGAAGAATGTTTGAAATAAAATATACATATATAAAAAGTAAAAAAAATATATATACAAATTTATAAAAGAAATTTTTAGTATACATGTTTTATAAGGTTAAAAATAAAAAAAAAAAAAAATATATAAAAATATATAAAATTAATTTTAAAATATAAGAGTCGAAGAAAATCTTCGACCCTTATATTTTTTCTAAGAGGGAAGGTGTTGTGAATTGAGGCAACCTGTGCTTCAATTCACAACGGAAATTAATAACTTCCAATCAAAAAATTATTAAAAATTAATTAATCTAAAAAACGAAAGTTTCAAATTACGCGTTGCTCGTGCACAGAGAAATAATTTAATTGAATAAATAATAATTGCTCTGTGCTGACAACGCGTAAAATCAATAAGCCAATTAAATTAAAATTGATTTTAAATATTTTGTTGGAGAAGCTGATTGGTTTTCCAAAATCTTATTGGAAAGATTTTGGAAAGCCAAAAAAGCTCTCCAACAAAATAAAATAGAAAACAAATTTGAAAAAAGGCAATCGATCGGGGAAACTGATATTTTTAAAATAAAATAAAATTAAAACAGTCAAAAAAGTAAGGTTATATTTTAAATTAAATAAAATTAAATCAGTAAAAAAAAACTAAAGTTATATTTTTAAAATAAAATAAAATTAAAACAGTCAAGAAAGTAAAGTTATATTTTAAATTAAATAAAATTAAATCAGTAAAAAAAAAACTAAAGTTATATTTTAAATTAAATAAAATTAAATCAGTAAAAAAAAAACTAAAGTTATATTTTTAAAATAAAATTAAATTAAAACAGTCAAGAAAGTAAAGTTATATTTTAAATTAAATAAAATTAAATCAGTAAAAAAAAAAACTAAAGTTATATTTTAAATTAAATAAAATTAAATCAGTCAAGAAAGTAAAGTTATATTTTAAATTAAATAAAATCAGTTAAAATAATTATAAAATATAGATTTAAAATATATAAATAAAATATATAAATATAAATAAAATATAATTAAATAAAATATTGTAATAAGTGAATTAAAATTAAAAGATTGAATTAATTGAATTATTAATAAATAGTAAGGAGCAAATTTAGAAACAAAAAAGGTATTTTATTTTAATAGAAAGAAAAAGTTAAAGTGAAAATTGAACAGTAGTTAAAGGTAAGAAAAAACAATTAAAAGAAAACATTATTTTTGATTGTAATATTTTATATTACAACAATAATGTGATATGAAATAATATCCAATATTCTATTTATGTAGCTGCTAAAAATATGCAAAATATTGTTTTTTTGCTAAATTTTACATGATTAAGCATTTTGATTAATTATAAAAGTGAGGCAAATGATTATAAATTATTAATTAATGCACTTTAAGGAAATATGATTTTCGAAAGTTTTCTCAATATTTGATTTTATAAATATTGTACAGTTAGAATTTTACCAGTAAATTGAAATTGTAATTTTTTGATTTTTGAAGGGGCACAACGGAAAGGGAAGGGGGAGATACGGATACCATTTCTTCAGAGACTCTAGTTATTTTTTAGATAACTCTTTGGTACATAAATTTCAGCCTTCCATAATAAGCAGTTTATGAAATACAGGGTGTTAAAAAAACTAAAAAAAGTTGTATGAAGATAACGGTATTTTTATACAACAAAGAATTAAATTTTAAAAAATTTGTTAATTTCACCATTAAGATAAAAGATTTTCCTATCTTATAGCTTTTACAGACCTCAAAATTTTTTATTGGTTTAAAAGTTATTAGATGTTCAATATTGGCAATTTTCGAACTTGGAGGGGGAATAACTCAGAGGGGAAAAGTGATAGAAGAAAATTTTGGTCTACTGGACCTATTATTTTATTACTATCTATCCATATTCAAAATTTTAACACTATCTTAATAGATGTAGAAGTTTGTGTAAACGGACAGACTGAGTGAAATATACACATTTCTTCCATTTTGGTTGGAAATGTGCTAAAAATAGGGTAATCAAAACAATTACGGTGTAAAGAGTTAAGTTTATTTAATTTAACACAAAACTGTGTAAAGGAAGTGTAATATAAAATATTGCACTAAGTTGACACAGGGCTGTGTACAAACAAACAAACTTAATAAAAAAATTTTAAACATAAGTGTTACAATTTTAATAAAATTTGGTTTAATAAACCAACAATTTTTTCGTTACCCTATATTTACATTTTATATTAAAATTTCATTAATTTTTTTTTGTTCGTAATGACGAAAATTATATACATATATATATATATATATTTTCACAATACGTTTGATCATTTTTATATAAAATATTGTTGTCAACTTTTAATTGATAGTAATATTAATATTTTAAATGACGTACGTAAGTTCATTAGAATAAAGCGCGTTTTTTTTGTAAAATCATTTGAAGATGATATTATGAACATTTATAAAACAAATTTTTATTGGAAATGAATACATTTTTTACATAATTTTAGGAGTTAGGAAACTTATATTTTTTTGAGATAAACATTTTAGGCAACAATAAAAAAAATTGTTTTATTATTGCATACTTTTAGGGAAAGAAAAAATAAAATAAATAAAAATGAGTATTTTATTTTAAATAAATTGTTTAGCATGATTTTCGTTAACTAAAATAAAATAAATAAATAAAATTACATAAAAAATTTTACATAAAATTACACAAAATATATTTTTTGAGAAATTTTTACAAAAAATTACCCCTAAAATAAAATATTACTAAAATTTAATAAAAAAAAAAATGGAATTTTTTTTATAAACTAATGTCGCAAAATTCAAAACCCTAACGTTGGGGGTCTATATTAAAATTTTCAAAGCGAATATCAACATTTTCATTTTTAAATTCAAGTTCGGAATTTGAAAATTCGGACGAACATACGAAAACAAATATAGACAATATGGAAGCGGAACCTAATTTAGAAGTATTGAATAGAAAAAATCTTGCTGATTTTTTACATCAAGTGCACGGGGAACGAATATCGAAAAATAGGAAAAGTTTTAGAACATTGAAGTCCGGGGTAAAATACAATAGAATTGGTTCAATAAGAAAACCAAGGAAAGTGAGGAGAAATAAAGTAATAATTAATAAAACATAAAGAAAAAGTTTAAATATAAAAAAATTGGAAAAAATGAATCCAATAAACGACCCTCAATACTTTAATTTTTCGAGAGCAAATAATATGAATAGGACAACAAATAAACCGGGACCATCAGGATTAAACTCGACCCCTATTCCACCACCACCACCAATTGCACATCGAGAGGAATACGTTGCGGAAAACTTTACTAGTGATAACTCATATCATTTGGAGCCAACACTGTTACCAGTTGAAAAAATTATTAAAACAATTTTGGTACAAGTTCCAACATTATCAGGTGTAGGGTTGGACATTGAAAATGAGTTGAACAATTTTCTGGAGTTGGCTCATCAAACATACGAATTGACAAGAGACGAACAAAAGGGAATACTATTGAGAATTTTAATTACAAGTAAACTGACAGGTGCAGCCAACGCACTTTTTAGGTATGCAAACTTCAAAAACTTCACACAATACAAAGACATTTTGAGAAATCGTTTCATTGAAATTAAGGATATGGCTACATTAGCATCTGAAATGATGGGGATGTACCAGTATGAAAACGAATCAGTGGAACTATATGGGGAAAGAATAGCAGAAAAATTGGCAGCTTATAGAAACAGAGTAAATGAAAGATATCACAACAAGGGACGAGCTTTAATCAATGAAATGGAGATAACAGCAAAAAGAATATTCTTGGGAGGACTGCGATCAGCAGATTTGAAACAGTATTTAATCTTCAAAAACCCCGAAAACTTAGTTTCCATAGGAGCGGCTCGCCAATACTTAAATGAAACACGAAATTTAGAAAATATAGGAAGTTCTAGTAAAAATAGAAATAGTAGTCAAGGTGATCAAATGATGAACTTACCAATAAGTATCATGAAAAAATTAAATGAAGCTGACCAACCAAATAACAACAAATTCAATAATGGTAATAATTTTAGAAACAATAACAACAACAATTTTAATAATAATTATAGGCAATTTTCAAGTAATAATAATTATAATAACTATAATTTTCATAATAATAATAAGACCCCTAATAGAAACAACACTATATATTTTGGTTTCCAAAATATATTTAATCATACCATTAAATATATTTTGGAAACCAAAATATATTTAATGGTAATACCTACCAACACAATAATAAAAATAATAATAATTATAATAATAATTATAGTAATAATAAGAATAATAACAATGGAAATAATAATAATAATGGCAACATTTCATTTAGAGGGCCAACAACAAATAAAAATACTATAAAATATTTTAAGTGTGGTGAACCAGGTCACCTTAGTAGAGATTGTACGTGGTAATACCAGTCAACACCAGTGCAATGTTCATATTGTGGAAGAAGTGGAGATGAAGTAAATGGAACAAAACCAGTCTCAAGTTCATAATATAAATGTAATAAACGAAAGTTTAGAAAAGACCCCTTGTGAATGGTGTGCACGAGAGGGACATACAATTTTAGAGTGTGAAGCTCGTAAATCCTACGAATCCAAAATGACAATGGTTTCGGGAAACGAGGACGGAGTGAACTAAAAGAGCTCAGCTCATTCCTTTCGGAGGGCAAAATAACCTTACAAGAGCCAATAATTAATTTAGAAAAGTATTATTGGATAGACCCTGAATTAAATAATAATTTAATAAAAGATAAAGAAGCAAATAATGATATTAATAAAAACAATGAAAATGAAATTGAAATAAATTATGTTAGCTCTAATAGAGGCTCTTGTGAAGGAAAAGTAATAAACGTATCTGAAGTCAGGAATAAGAAAATTAAGTTACCAAATGATGGTATTTTGGATAACATTGCGATGACCCCTAAACGCGATGAAAATGAATCAAAAACAATTTATACAGAAAAATCAAGTGATAAAAATACGAATAAAATACAAATAATTAAAGGAATTTTTGATTACGTGGATATGGATATTGTAAATTACAAGAATAATATATTTTTTAAAGCTAAAAATTGTATGGAAAAAAAGTCTCAAATCTGGAAAGCAACTAAAAATTGTAAAGATGATTTTAAAACAGAACAAATAATTATGAATTTAGAAGAAGATATTAACACAGGAGTTGTTAAGTTAAATAAGGAAGAAAAGGCGAATATTATTATAGAAAACAATGTAGGAGTAATTGTGGAAGAGTTATATTTGGAAGAATATATAGAAATAAAATGTTTTAATAAAGATGAAGTTGTAGAAGTTGTAGTAGAAGAAAATTATTTAAGTACAAAAGTTTGTACAGGTATATTGATAGAAGACGAAATTGTTGGAGATAATAATAGTAATGACAATATAAATGAAAATATTAATAAAGAAAAAGAATTTTGTTTAACAATTCAAATGGAAAAAGTAAAAATTAATTCATATAGCACTGATGTTAATATTGAAAAAGAAGAAAATGAGGAAACAATTTATAATACAAGAGACAAAAATAAGGAAATAAAAAATATAGAAGAATCCATAATAACTGCACGGAAAATAATAATAAATAAAAATAATTATTTAATTAAAAATAATGACATTTATATCATTGTATTTAAAATAAATTCCAATACTACGGGTATTGAAAATATAAAAAATTATAAAAAAACTTAAATTGACCCCTATTCTTAATGTTGTTACTTTACCATTAAGAAAACTATATAACAATATAATCAAATTAAATCATAAATATAAAAAACATAGGTGGAATCGTAAAGGTACATTAAATTGAAATAAAAAAAAAATATATATTAAAATATTCCATTTTAATATAAATAAAAAAAAAATTAAATAAGTTGTTTTTGTAAAAAAAAAAAATTTTTTTTGTTAGAATTTTTTTTTGGATAAAATAGAAAGGGGAGCGTTACCGCTCAAAAACAACTAATAGGGAAAATATACAAAATATCTTATTCTTATTCCTTAAATCCGTATTCCTTATCTTTAATTTTTATATATATATATGCATTTTTTTTTAGTAAAAATGAATCAATATTTAAATTTTAATAAAAATAAAAATAAAGTTAGTTTTAAAAAAAAATTTATACATATATTATTTTAACCTTTTCAGACGAATTTAAGTTTTACAGAAATATAATTTTTTTCAAATATATTTTTGGAGTTATAGATGCTAAAATAAGTAAATTAAACAAAAAAAATATTTTTTTTAAATTATGTTAAATTTTATTTCAGGTAAAAAATTTTGTACAATCCGTTTCAACGGAGTTATTTAAATTTTTTTCATTTAATATAAAAAATTTCGTTTTTCATATAATAACAATAGAGAAAACTATGTACAAAATAATGTACACCACGTTCGAAAGGGTTAATATTAAAACATAATTTTTTATATATATAAAATAAAACAAAAAGGATTTTTTTATAGGATTTGAATAAATAAAATATAGTAAATAAGATATTAATTGTATAAATGGTAAAGAAAAAAAAACAATTTTTAAAAGAAACTTTAGCAAAAAATTTAAAATATGTATAAAAATAAATTAAGTATGAAATAAAATTATATTTAAAAAATATACAAATTTATAAAAGAAATTTTTTTAGTACAAAAAAAATATATAAATATACAACAAATTTTTTAGTAAAAAATATAAAAAACATACAAAGTTTTTAAAAAAAAAAAAATTAATTCAAAAATATAAATAAAAAAGTTTTTTAAAAATACTTTCCCTTAAGAAATATTCAACTAAAAAGTAATAAACAAGCAAATAATAGCACATCAATGTGCTTTCCCGTTGAGTTTAAGCCACTGTCAGCAATAGTAAGGGTAAGCAGACCTCCTTATAAATGGCATTAATTCTGATAAGGTCTACAACTTGGGAATGATTTGTTTCAGCTCGTCATGACCCACGATTTGGAATTCCACATGTAGCCGATGTTTTGGGCCTTCCATTACCACCGGTGCCAAACATGTTTTTTTGTATAATTGGCTCCACATGACCCGGGGTACTGCTCGGACTACTCTTCAAGACCTTTTATTTGATGCCCCACATGATTTTTTTTATAATGGGCCCCCACATGAGGTTTTGGGCCCTAACATGAATTACGAAGCCCAACGGACTGAGATGTATTCTTCAATACCTTTTATTTGATACCTCTCATGTCTTTTTGCATTATGGGTCCCACAAGACCCAGAGTACCTCTCGGAGTCCTCAACAAGATGTCCTCTTCAAGACCTTTCATTTGATACCCCACATGATTTTTTGTATGATGGGGCCCCACATTAGCAAGTTTTGGGCCCGAGATGACTCAATGCGCACCCCGGATTACTGCCCATTTCGATGTACTGTTGGAGACCTTTCATTTGATACCCCACATGATTTTTGTATAATGGGGCCCAACATTGCCCCCGTTTTAGCCCCTACATGACTCACGGCGCCCCACGAAATACTCCCCTTTGAGATGTACACTTCAAAACCTTTCATTTGATACCCCACATGATTTTTTGTATTACAGGGCCCAACATTGCCCCCGTTTTGGTCCCGACATGAACCACGGCGCCCCCCGGACTACCCTCCAATATGCTCTACTCGTCAAGACCTTTCATTTGATACCCCACATGATTTTTTGTATTATAGGGCCCAACATTGCCCCCGTTTTGAGCCCGACATGACCCACGGTGCCCCCCGGGCTACCGCTCAATGAGATGTACTCGTCAAGACCTTTCATTTGATGCCCCACATGTTTTTTTGTATTATGGTCCCCACATTGCCCCCGATTTGAGCCCGACATGACCCACGGCGCCCCGGATTACAGTCCAATGAGATGTAGTCGTCAAGACCTTTCATTTGATACCCCACATGGTTTTTTTGTATTATGGTCCCCACATTGCCCCCGATTTGAGCCCGACATGACCCACGGCGCCCCGGACTACAGTCCAATGAGATGTACTCGTCAAGACCTTTCATTTGATACCCGACATGGTTTTTTTGTATTATGGTCCCCACATTGCCCCCGATTTGAGCCCGACATGACCCACGGCGCCCCGGACTACAGTCCAATGAGATGTACTCGTCAAGACCTTTCATTTGATACCCCACATGGTTTTTTTGTATTATGGTCCCCACATTGCCCCCGATTTGAGCCCGACATGCCCCACGGCGCCCCGGACTACCCTCCAATGTGATGTACTCGTCAAGACCTTTCATTTGATGCCCCACATGTTTTTTTGTATTATGGTCCCCACATTGCCCCCGATTTGAGCCCGACATGACCCACGGCGCCCCGGACTACAGTCCAATGAGATGTACTCGTCAAGACCTTTCATTTGATACCCCACATGGTTTTTTTGGTACATTCAAAAATTAAACGGCCCTCCGAGCTCCCTTCCCCCTCATTTATATGGTACCAAGCATTTGATGACACGAGCTCAACTAAAAAGAACAATAAATAAAATAAAGCAGCGTTATGTTTGGAAAAATTTAAATAAAATGGTAAAAAGATATATAAATAATTGCG